>JAOQIF010000070.1:0-154094 GCA_026260285.1 Colletotrichum sansevieriae | reverse complement strand
AAGCAGATTATACTTATATATTATAGTAAGAGTAAACATAGGATTGCTAAAGATATGCTTAATCTTAATATAGAGGCGCTTAAGAACTACTTCCTAAGTATTATAGAAGAATTAGTATTTATAGATTTAGTTATCCTAGAAGAATTAGTAATTATAGTAATTATTTATTATAATCTATATATTATAATCAGCTTATTAAGGATTAGAGCACTCTGCTTAGCTATATTGGTTTGAGGTACCCTATCCTTAATACTAACTTCGAAGTTAAGTATAGTCTTAACGTTATCTAAATTTATCTAGGTATTATTATCAATCTTATCTAGAGGAATATCCTCCTATTCTTTATTACTATTATTATTAATAATCGTATTATATATTAATATAGCAGGACCTATAAGCCTTATAAGAAGCTAGCTTAGATATATTCCTTTTAATATATTAGATAATATTAGTATAAAGAAAGTAATTTAAAATAAAGATACTTACTATAAGGTATTAACTTACTAGATCTCTCGAGCTTCGAGGTTAGTACGCTCTATTATAGATATATTAATCTATATATCTAAACTTCTTAGAGCCTTGAGCTTGCGGGATTTCTACTATCTAAGGGCCTTTTTAGCCTAATTAATCGCCTTTTAGGCTTCGTTTATATTCTTAACTTATTAGCGCGACTTCTTAGTATTTATATTATTAGAATATTCTAACTCTGCCTTTCGCTTAGCTCTAGTGCTAGATCTAAGCGGTCGACCTATTGCTAATTAGTATAAATAATTACTATAAATCTATATAAAATATACCGCGATTCCGCTTAGACGATATTTTATATAATATACTACTCTCTAATTAAAATAGTTATTAGTAAGTAAAAGTTTAGTATAAAAACTATTATATATTACCTATAGTAGTTATTATAGTATTAGCGAAGTTATTTAGTAGGTGCTTATTAGGGGGAAGATTTTGTTATTATTTAGAAAAATCAAAAAACCGTGAAAATTAATTATAGGTAGCCTATGCATAACGCGCTGCAAGTACTATCCTTTTCTTCTAATTAAAAATCAAAAAATCAAAATACTTCAAATTATAGCTATAGATTGCTCTAAATACCCTCTTTTTAAAAAACTAATCCTTATATTTTTATAATAGTTATATAATTTACTATAGATTTATTAATATCTATATTCTATATAGAAATAGCTTTGCACTCTCCTCAAAAGGTTCGCACCTTCCTATAAATAATTAAAGGAAGGTATAATATAAATAGCTAAATAATAAAAAATTAGCTAATAATATATTTAACTTTTTCTTCTATAAATAATACTAATATTATACTTAATACTATATAAATTATATCATAAGTCAAACCTCTCCTTTATTATACTTATTCTTTATACTAATTATATTTAGATATTATCTTTAAGAATAAAAAACGCCTAAAAGGCTACTAATACTAAGAAGGCTAGCAAGAAGTCTAGTAAGAAGGCTAGCAAGAAGTCTAGTAAGAAGTCTAGCAAGAAGTCTAGTAAGAAGGCTAGCAAGAAGTCTAGTAAGAAGGCTAGCAAGAAGTCTAGTAAGAAGTCTAGCAAGAAGTCTAGTAAGAAGGCTAGCAAGAAGTCTAGTAAGAAGGCTAGCAAGAAGTCTAGTAAGAAGTCTAGCAAGAAGTCTAGTAAGAAGGCTAGCAAAGTACTTAAAGCAAGGAAGACTATAGGTAGCAAATTAGCCCCTAATAAGTCTATCTAGGCTAGAGCTACTAAGAAGAAGCATTACTAGCGCCCTAGTAGTAAGTTAAGATTAATATAAAAGATAACTATAAATTAACCCTTTCTAGCTAAAGCTTTTTATAAAATTTGCATATACTAGAAGTCTATTAATCTTCTTATCTATAAGCTCCCCTTCTAGCACCTTATATATAAAATCTACTAGGACTAGGGAAACTAGGATCTTCGCTTCTAAGCCTTAGCTATCTATACTCTTCAAGAGTCTACCGAGTCTCTTCTTGCTAGTATCTTTGAGAGTATATACCCCGATTTATTACTTATATATTAAACTAATAAATCTAGTAGTTAACCTTGCTGCAATTTTTGCTAAGCGTATTATTATTATACCTAAAGACCTCTACTTAGTCTAGGCAATCCTGAAGGCGGGTAGGAACTATAGTAGCAATTAGTTCTAGATATAGATATCCATAGAATTAAAGAATTAAGTCGATTACTATAAAAGATGCTTATAATAAGTTATATAAAACCCCTTACCCATAGGTACCTATATTAGCTATGACCTAAACCTATATAACCCATGGGTACTTATATTAGCTATAACCCAAACCCACATAACCTATGGGTACCCATGGGTAACTTCTAACATTCTGGGTAGTACCCGTTACTACCCAACCTATACCGCGGGTACCCATGGGTACCCGCGGGCTGGGTAATTTGCATCTCTAGTCCCTAGGGTAAGGGCGCCTCTTACCTAGAGGTATTACGCTCGAGGTAGATTTCGTAATCTATACTAGGATAACTTAGGGGTAGGGGGTATAATTTAGCTAGCTTGAAAAGCTCTATGAATTCGTTGCGAATATATTATAGTAGTTTCTCTAAATAGTCTTCTAGTTTCTTCACCTCGAGCGCTTTTTTAATATCCCTTAGGCTTACTACTTATATTCCTACTTCTAGCCTAGATAGCTAGCTCTTGCTAACCCTCTAGTAGATCGCTATAAATAAGGTCCTATTAAGTTAATAGGCTTCCTAGATCTCCCTTACTCTCTAGGGTTCTTCCTATCCTTAAAGGGTAATAATAACCCCTACCTTCCCATAATATACCTGCTTCTCTACTATATTATAAATAATATAGTTTTATTCTATCTATAGCTTCCCTAAGAAGAGGTTAGTATCTAGTCGTTTTTCCTAATTTAAGCAAAGAGTTGCTATACGTAGCTTCTAATCTCAAGGTATAATATAGCTATGCCTTTTGCTATAGCTTAAGCTAAGTTATTAGCAAAGCCTTATAATTACTACGCTTAGTAGTTAATATATAGTAAATAGAGGCAGCAGGCGTACTAGTAGTCTATTATCATATAGATATTATATCTATAGTCTATTAAAGCGTTAGTAGGAGTGCTTTTATTAACTCTAACTATTAATATTATAAAAGGCCTGCTTATATTATATTCTAACTAGAACTATTCCTAACTAGCCTACTCTTCCTCTATTATCTCTAATACCTAATTTCGCACTAGGGTTATTTATTTCCTAAGTTAGAAGGGTCCTCTTCGCCTTTAACTTCTCCTAAGTCTAAATATATTATTTCCTTAATAGCTTTTACTACTCTAGGACTATCTTTTAACTTCTTAGCCTTCTAGTAATCCCTTTATAAGTAATCGATCTAGTTATACTTAAAATAATAGCGCGTTTCTTTATTAGGACCTTTACCTATATCCTCGCGCGAGGCGTATACTAACTTTATTATCCTAGTATCCCTATCTATATCTACTCTAGCGGGTAATGCTCTTAATCTAAAAGTTATAAGCTAGTATAAAGCGTTAGGAATATAATATAATCCCTCTAGCTTCTATATAATATCTTATATAAAGCTAACGTATTTAGTATACTTATAGGGGGTCGGGTAGTTAACTAGATAGTTGAGGAGCTTATAAGATAATGCCCTATATAGGTAGTTAATCTAGATTCTATCTAGCTATACTATACTACCTGCTTCTATAATAGCGCGTTTAAAGCGGGGTAGGAACGAGGCGAAGGCTTTATTATATTTTATTTAAAGCTCTGAGAGTCTTCTGAGAGCCTTGCTTATAATATTAGGGTTATTATAAGTATAGTCTAGGTATGCTAAGAAGGTATCTAGCTTAAATAAGCTATTACTACCCCCTAAGCTATAGAAGGCTATAACTACTAGCTATACTTTAGGTTCTAAGTAGGAGTTAATAAGATACTAGGCCTCCTAATTGCTTAGGTAGAAGTCCTAGTCTATCCTGACTTTATTATATATCTATTACGCCTATATAGCATACTTATTATAATTTCCTCCGAACTTAGGGGGGTTAGAAAGGGGTTTTAATTACTAAGTGCTACCTGCTTCCTAGGTGGTCTCTAGCTATAGGGATAATATTAGTAACGCTAGGGCGTAGCTACCCGCTATATCTCGCTAGAGCTCTATAGTTAGTTTATTATTAGGCTATTATATAATTATTAGGCTATTGAGTCGGTTACTAAGCTTATTAATTACTATATAAATTGCTTCGAATACTTCCTTGCCTATTAGTAGCACTTTTAGACTAGCTACTATAAGCATAGTAGGTTCTATTTCCTACCTGCTATCTATTATATTATATAACTAGCGAGGCGGGCATAGAGAGAGAGAGCTTAGATATATAAGGAGCTAGCCTGGGTTTGCTTAACTTAGGAGTGCCTTAATTATAGTAATCTAAGCTAAGGAAGGGAAGTTTTCTAGGAAGTTCCCCGTATAATAGAAAAGCGGATATAGGGCGAACGTTAAGCGAGAGCAGTTATTAAGGGCAGAATTCTTAGGGTCTATAGCACCGCCTAGACGCCAGCAGTGGCGTAGCCCGTAATAATTAAAAGCTATAAGAGTAATTAGAATATAAGTTAGTAGCCTTATTACTAGCTTATTACTCCTCTAAGCTATAAAATCTCTTAATACCTAGATATAAGAGCTATAAGAGTAGCTAGGGTAGAGAATAAGTATCTGATTACTAGCTAATGACTCCTCTAAATTACCTAGCTATCTAAAGAAGAGTTATATAGCTAGAATAAGGGATATTAAATTCTAAACCTATAGAAACTAGGAGTTATAAAGTCTTATAGAGAGATACTAGGGGCTTTCTAAATAATTAATAAATCGCTTAGTCTAATGATAGATTAGTTTCGAGGGAGGGGATTATATTATAAGCTAGGATAACATTATAAGGAAAAAGGCTTAATAAGCTAAGTTAGAGAAGTTTATAGGAGTTAGGAGATATAGGGAGGTATTAGGTAGCCCCTGGATAAGTCCTCTAGCCCTTATATAGTAAGTTAAAGGGCTAGAGAAGAATATTTAAATATAGCTATACCTAGCTATACTAACTCTATTACTCTGCACTGCACCGTTTTGTGATAATCTGGATTAGACGTTGCTAAGGAGTTATTGGATATTGTTCTAACGGACGATAACTTCGCCTCGATTCTCAATGCTATTGAAGAAGGTAGCCGCATTTTCGACAATATCCAAAAGTTCATACTGCATGTCTTGGCTGCTAATATCGGTTTCGTTTGTGCGCTTCTTACCGGCTTGGCCTTTAAGGATCGGTCTGGAGTGTCGGTATTCCAACTTTCGCCCGTTGACATTCTTTGGATGCTCCTCGGGACCGGTGCATTCACTGAAACTGGCCTTGGGTTCGAGAAGGCTGTCCCTGATATTCTCAACCGCCCTACTCAGAACGTAAGTTGCATAAACGTCCACCGTTGAGAACGATACTGACGATCCACATCAGCTCAAATACGGCGTCTTCACTCCGGAGTTTCTCTTTTACATGGTCTACTACGGTCTTTTGATGGCAGCCTGCGTCCTCGGCTCATTCACGATCGTCATGTTCGGGTTCGAGGGCGGCAACCTCGGAATCGAGTGCAACAACGCTTACTCTGCGGAGTGCGACTCCGTTTTCCGTGCTCGCGCAACATGCTATACCACGATGACGTGGATTTTCTCCTTCTTCGCATGGGAACTTATCGACTCCCGTCGCTCCCTGTTCTACATGCCCAATGGCTTCAAGGCTTGGGCTATGCATCTGTGGGGCAACAAGTTCCTCTTCTTCTCGGTCACGATCGTATTCATTGCCGTATTTCCGACGTTGTACATACCCGTTCTGGATCATGTGGTTTTCCTGCATCATGGAATCAGCTGGGAGTGGGCTGTGGTGTTCATTGATGTTACTGTTTTCATGGTAGCTGCCGAAGCGTACAAGTGGGTGAAAAGAGTTTACATGCGGCGCCGGGGGAAGACTGCCAATGTCGGGTTTGGAGACGAGGTAGAAGTGTCCGCGTAAAGCTTGAACATTTTGGCTGTGGTGTTTTACTCAGTTGGAGCAGAGCGATTCGGACTGGGTCCTGAATATTCTTGGTTATGATTGGTTCAGGTTAGAAAACCTCAGCTTCTGAGTGCTTAGTGTAAGCCGGGTATCATGGGTAAATACAAGTGTTCCCTTCCGGTTGCCCATCAAACTTCAGATCAGTCGTCTTCCCGTATCTGAGCTCTCTCTTCGTGCTCATGCATTGTCTCTTGGGCATTTTGAGCATCTTCCTCTCGAAGAAACTCCCGCGCCGCCATCAGCGCTTTGCCCAAACGATTCTCTCCCCAGTTTCTTTGGTTAACCATCGCATTCTCTTCAGTGAACCCAATACCCCATATACGATCCTTTGATGCGGCCTCTGCAATCATCCTATCGCCAGTTCCCATGAGAATTTTCTTCAGTTGAGGGTTCTGCCCGAACTTGGCAATATTCCCGGCCTCTACCACGGCGCTCTTGACTTCGTCCCAACTTTTGTCCGTAAACCCAATTACTCCCTTGCTCATGGCTTTCTGAGCCTTTGGGTCTTTTTGGCCCAATATGGATGCTTGCCGAGCAAAATCGCCAAACCGCGCCGCCTTGCAGTACATCATGTATTGCTCCGCGCAGTTGAAGGTGACGCTGCCGAAGGGATCGCTCTCGTCGACTGCGCATCCGACTACCTACGACATTTGCGGCTTTGGCACGGTGAATGTTGCTGGATACCATTGGCAAAATTGGCAGTATTTGAACTTCTCTTGCGGCATGAAGAAGAAGACTGGCAACTCCTAGACAGAGTCTGAAGATGGGGAAGGAGGCTTGAGACGGCCAGGTGTATTCTGCTGGTTGGTATTTTTGTGCTTCTTCGCCATGTTTGGTGGCATCTTATCTGCTACGTGAATTTGACCTTGGTGTGATGGGTGAGGCTGGCAACCGGTATGAAGCTGAGGAAGTTGGTGCCCGGACGGCTTTCGGTGTTGAAGGACTGGGTTTTAACCAACGCCCCTATTTGCTACGAAATATAATCGACGAGGATGATGATTTACATCCGCAAAATGAATTTCGTATAAGGGTCCTACCCTGCTGGCAAAAGTGTAAGTCCGCGCCGCCTGCCCGGCAATTCATCTGAGCTTATTTCGATTTGATCGGATGACAGCAAACACTATTTACCTCGCTACCAATCCTTTCACACCTTTCCGATCTAGCTCGGAACTCTGTTTGGTTGATATTTTCAGCTTCATGTACACTTTGTTGGCTCTAGATCCAGGAGTCACCATACAAAAACGTTCTTCCAATTTGATAAGATTTCCCTTCAGCGCATCCTATAAGTTTTCGCCATGGTCTTCGCAAGTAACTCGGACTCCGCGACAACACTAGCCCATTTAAATTAGAAACAAAGCAGCAACGCGTACAATCACGATGTCCGACGATGTGAAGCTTGTGGCGTACGACACTCTCATAGCCATCGGCTTTTCCGAAGAGAGAGCGAGCAAAATTTGGCAAGACTGGCGATCGCAAAGAACCGAATCGCGCCGTCAGAATTTGCGTAACCACGATTCCAGAATTTCCTTCCACGAATTCTTCACACTCGGCCTTTGTGACGAATCAAAAGAGCCAATTGGAATCGACGACATACATTGGCATGAATCTCTCGATAAATACGGTATCAGTCACGAAGCGAAAGAGGCAATCATGGATCCACAGTTCAAATACCACCGCCTGTCCCGATCCCTTCGGCACTGGATCAAAGAAACCATCGACATGCGCTATGCTTGGCTTCAGACACGATTGGAAGAGGCTGGGTCGTCTGAGGCAGATAAGGTTTCGACGGCGCTGCCCAAAAGAAAGGCCGCCACCGTTGCTCATGGCCTCCTCTCCCGTCTTCGTCGCGATCCGAATCCTGTCAAGCTCTTCAAAGCTGTGAACCTGGATCGGGCTTTCCGCCTGGTTGATAAGAAGGGGAATCTCAAGTCCGTTTCAGAGCTTCGGAGTCCACAGCCTTCCGACTTCAGTGGGTGTTCAGAGTTTCTCTACTTCAACCAGGATTACCACGTGGCCGAGATCGCTGCTGAGTACGCCAGACGAAGAGCACCGAGGAGCAGATTTGCCATTCTATCGCTCACGATTCCGCATCACAGGCTTCAGATGCTCGAAGGTTACGAGACTTTGTGTGCCTACTGGCCGAGCCCTAGATGGAAAGAGCTAATCTGGAGGTCTCGAAGACGCCAAACATTGACTTCATCTGACTATCTGCGCAGCTTTCAAGTGGCGACTCTTATCATCGGAACAAAGGCTCGCCAATCCAACACCGTCTATAACAGGATGAGATCCTCAGAGGAGATCACAGAGAAGTGCGTATATATGGTGAAAGGTCCCGACGGGATACCAACGCCAGCTGTCCAGTTTGCGTTCTCAGCCCAAGAGGGCGAAGAGTTTTTGAGGGAGTACGGAAAGTTTGGGATTGAAAAGCACCTATGACGGCTCACCGGTACTAATACCAAAGTCGGTCAAGCATGCCAGCTGGCGGCCGGCCACTCAGGTGAAGCTGAGCAGGATATACAAGGTCTCGTATGTAGCAATATGGATATCGATTAATTTCTCTAAACCCTCGTTCTTGCATTACATGCCACAACGGTTCTCAGCTGACGACCCAGGTGGCTCCCGCTAGCCAGTATTGTCCACAATTATCGGGGAAAGGGCACATAAATACCCATTCGGTTGCTCGTGTCTCCATGAAGCCGAGTTTTAAGCATGACAGTCGGCCGATACACCTGCTGGTAGCGGTGGGAGTTCAGTGCTTGGACCCCCTAAGCTTGGCGAGTACAGGGCGAAGCGAATGGTTCGGGGATATTGGGCCATACGTAATGGAGTTTTTGGTGTTCTGAACCACACATTCTACGTTGCGCGAGTCAGCCCTATGGAGCTGTGAATGACTCGCATTCCCATGTCAATCGATTTGGAGAAAGATCCGGTCAAATCGGAGTGTTGGCCGGGCGCAAAGGTAGCTTTCGGTAGCTCCCGAGATTGGTTGGGACGCTACGGGCAACAACGGGCACAATATGAGTCTCCCTTCTAAGCGTCTCCTTTCAACACTTTGTGCGCCCTCTAATGAAGCTCTGACATATACCTCGCCAACATCGGCTTACCACCGACCGACAATCATACATGCAATGGACTCGTGCGGGCGACACAAATGAGCTCTCCTACCATTTGCCAAAAATGCAAACCGTGGAGAGAAATACAAGGACGCTGGAAACTTCATCTTCTGCTGTGTTACGGTACAGCTGACTGGACCTGGCTCGGAAAGGGCGCTTCAAGTTCATACAAACCGGGCGGGAGCCGCAACAGCTGAAACTTGCATGAACTGGTCACAGACTCTTGGCCTCAACCCTTTGCAATATGTTCGTTGGAGCTTTCGCCAATAGTTCATGAAGCGCGGTTGATATGGGCCTGGAATTACCTGTTTTGTACGTCAATGCAACTTGGGGTCCCCTTTTTCGGAAGCCTTCCGGGTACGACCCTGGCTGGAGCGTGGGGTACAACCTCACATGAGCACGATCACTTTCGAAATGTCGGATTCTTTGCATGAACTTCGTTAGGTAATGAGGCCCAACTGCTGGACTTGAGTGAAATGAGCATCTTGGCGATAGCCATCGAGCTTGGGCACTGAAGTTGTTCAGCCCAAATAAGTATATATAGAGAGTTCACCCGCGGTTGTTTGAATGGAACTGGTCTTCGTTCTACATCCACGACCTCATCTTCCTGGCTTGACTATATCATTTCTGACCGCCTCTTCCAGACTTTCTTGCCTTGGTTTGCACCGCCGGCCTACGCTAGAACATCCTCCAGATACCGCTCCTCACACCCTAGATCAAGCGCCCATCATGAAAATTACCAGCAACACACTCTTGGCCAGCTTGGTGGCTCAGGCCTCGGCTTTGGTCCAGATGGAAGTCCGCTACAGCGATCGTATGGTCGAAGTCGGTAATCTCGACCTCTTCGCTGTGACATGGCAAGCCATTTACGCCGAAGCCGGCAACACCCGCGCAATCATGACCGACCGATCCTTCGGCACCCAAACGAACACGTGCACCTGGGCCGAAGACTACGATCCCGACTTGACTGTGCGGGTCAAGATGAACGGCGCATGGGGCCGGACGCCTGGCCTCTCCGACAACCAAATGCGCGAGGGTCTGGTGCAGTCCATGTGGGAAGTCCTTCGTCACGTCTCGGATTCCTACGCCTACGAAGTGTTCAACGGCTGCCGGGGCCTCCAATGGATGGACAGCGTTAGCTATCACAAGGATGCCGCCTGCGGACCCGAGAGCGCACGTGACTGCCAGTACGCGTGCCGCAACGAGAACTCCCCGGGTATGGCTCAGTGCGAGAACCTGACGTGGGGTCACAAAGTCCCTTCGACGATGCGCGTCACGGCTTACATCGACGGACGTCTTCAACCTGATGACCTCATCATCGAATTTGGTGCTACGGCAAACCAAGAAGCTGGTGGCTGTGGTCTCGTTGGAGAGGTTGCTGGCTTCCTTGCTGGTTTCATTCCTGTCGGCGGCGACCTTTTCGCAAAGGGTATCGAGATCGGCTGTGCAGAGTAGGGGCGGTTCGTGAGAAGGGCCTTTATGAAGGACGCAGCGATCGAGGGGGTAGAATGCTCGGGTTGAGCATAACAAATTTATTTTCGGTATTTGGGGGGTGACTACTATTCTCCTGCTCTATATATTACTTTTTTCAATGCACATATCCACGCTTAACAACGTCCATAATATTCCCACACTCGTTGACAGTTGCTTTCCAATCCTGACTGAAACTTTTTGCTTGGACGAAGAACTACCCATTTGTGATAAATCTTCACTGTTGAAGCGTTTTCCTCACGAGTATTACGAATCCAGGCAGAAATGTCAAACAGTGTATCCAAGGGCCAATAGTTACACATCATAGCACAGGTAAAGACAGCAGCTCACCAGGTCGAAGACCTACTGAAAATGCTATAAGGCTAGCTGATCCATTTGATCGCCTTGAGGAGCGGTTGCTGCGTCCTGAGATCATCAAGTCTCTGATGATGATGGTCGCCTGGGAAGGCAACTTAATATCCCGGGCGAGCAAGTCAAGCTCGGATGGTGGCAGGCTTCTTCCCTTCTCTTCCAAATCCCCGTTTAGTTCAAGGATCGCCCACCGCTGCCAACAATAACTGGGCTGCGCGCAGACAAGCGCTGACGCCTCCATCCCTTGTATGTCAGGCAACACTCCCAGCGGCGACTTTCAATTACTCAGATGTCAGCCCCTCGTAATAATCATTCTGTTTGCTATCTCCGAGAATGAGAGTAGCGGCTTCGATCAAATTGAAAGCATAAGTTTCACCTCGGTTGCCTAGTCCAATAGGTATGCCCACTTCCACGCTCTCTCAGGTCAATTTCTTCAATGCCGGACCTTTGACTACGACATGGACTGCGCCAAGCTCATGTGCCTCCATTACGCCGCCCGCTAAACTCGCTCCAATTACCAATCTCGTGGATGGATCAGGAGCCTGGAGGGGAAACTGCAACATCTGCCAAGCCAGATTCGATTAATGCACTCCCTCTGCCTCAGCAATGAATGAGGAATGGACCACACGGATTGCCGGCATGAACCCCCAGCAGCTGAACATTCAGTTCTACTACTTTCCCGGGTTAATCTGCCCATCTGCTTGGTCCACGGTCGGGGTTGCTGCCAGAGAAGATGACTCCTCCTACAGCCTCGTTGCATATTTACAGACCCTACCCTGACGAGGACTTACCCTCTCAGAACAAGGACGATTACAAGCACGATATCCCTGCTGTCACCGGTCTATAATCCCCTGAATAACGTCTTCGTGTTCGCGTTGGAACCACAAGAGGCTGCAATAATCTGCTGTCCCAGGTCTGTACAAATCAGATATTTTTGAAGCTTCTCGTTCTCTAGTGATCAAGGTTTTTTCGGTGTCTGTGCCATCTCAGAGCAGAGGAGTACTGATCATACACAACAGCGTCTATACTGCAAGGTGGTCTGGAAGAGATTGCGTTTCTAAAACCCCCAGAGAAGCGTATAATGCTACTGCCGGATGCCAATTGGTACTCGAGAACTCCGCGGTGACAGAGGTGGATATTACATACACTTTCCACTGCAGATTGGTAACCGGGATACTGCTTTCCACGACTGCCACTAGCGCTAGCTTTGGAACTTAATCGACACTATGCAACCTTCGGAAGAATCAGGATTAGGCGGTCGGTCACTACGCCTGCGGTGACGCTTGTGCACAAACGCCGGGATGCATCGGGATCTTCATCCACGGAAACGCCATCTCCAACGGAAACTCCAAGTGTGGCACCTTCGAATAGGCTGAGCCTGGGAAGCTTATCGACGATGTTTGTTCCGGCAAACTGTGGGGTCATCTTTGTGCTTGGGATAGTGAGAGTGGCCGTGTTGTGATCATTCTTTGTGTATATATTTTTCGGTTGAGCGGGCCATATCACCTTCCACTCCCTTCCTCGATTCGAGGCTACAGACGCGGGAACACATTAGGCTCCAAATCGCTAGGTATAAAAATCAATTCAACGTGCTGGGTGGTAGTCTTATTTGGTGTCTGCACGATCACTTGCTTGCGCGTATGTGGATTCTGCCTGGATTGACTTAAGTCATTTATCTCACCAGAGTAACTATTTCGTGCAGATTATCGACTTTCACTAAGGCGAACGAAATGTTCAGCAAGCTCAAGGTCGTCATTGAGCTCAGTTCAGTCGCGCTTTAAGTGAGTAGCGATGTGAGATTACGCACCTCCAAGTGGAGACCGGAGCTTGATTGAACGCACAGACAGTGGAGTTTGCTAAGGGTATATGTAACAATATTTGTCTCTCTGTCATCAATAACTAGCCCGGCTAGCTCAATTTGGTCAGAGCGTGGGACTTTTAGCGTGATTTCGACTGCGACAGAAATCCCAAGGCTGTGGGTTCGAGTCCCACGTCGGGCGAGCCCGCTTTCTTTTGGCTTTCCATGTGATCCTCTCTTTAAGGACATTGCAAGCGTTCTTTTTTCCTTCACGTTAGCAAAGCGAGACTGACGTATTTCACGTTCTTGGTCGCAGCATATTCTCTTCCTGGCTTATTGCATTTCAGTCTCCCACGAAATCATGGTTCTCCGAAACCCGGGCAATGGAGTCATTGAAGACTCACTGGTTTCTTTGAAAATTTGGAGCGGGTTGCTTTCCGATTCATCATTTAAACGGTATGACGCCATAATCCAATATCCGACGAACACATGGACGGAGGTCGGCTGCTTGCCATCCATATCAATAACCCAAACCAACGTATTTAACAGAAGCCGGCGGTACAACTGAGAGTCAGTAAGAGGATGAACGAGTCAAGTTGCAATCGATACGCTTCATTCTTCTGAGTGACTAAACAACAGGGTATTCTAGAAATTTATTATTTCGTCTGATTCGTAAGTCATCCCGCACTACTGGCGTCTAGGGAGTATTTCGACGCATCCACCCGAACAAATCGCCTTTTATCCTGTGTCGCACGTGTTGATTGAATCCAAATGTAATCGCGTTGGCAAGACCAATATACTGGCTCGAACTTTGAAGTGCTGCTAGGACGCGGCTCTGAGAAGTATTACCACTGGCCTCCATAAGGCGGTTGACGAGACCCGGAATCCAAAGCAAAACGTACATGACTGGGTACGCATTGAGAAGCATCATGCGCTTGATCTCGCGCTCGACCTTCCTCGTCTGCTTGCGGATGGGAAAGTCGCTCGTTATGGTTGTCGTCACATTCCGAGCAGGCTTTTTGCTGTTGACATTGTTCGGGCTTGGGTTCGGGGAAAAGTCTCTGGCAAGATCTCGGGGGGGAGGTAGGTGCCAAGATAATGTCGAACTTCTGCGCCTGGACTTTTTCCGCTTGGAGGAGGACGTGATATTGTCCTTGCCATAGCGGGGGAATCGCGCCTTCGAGGGAGGCTGCATGTCGCGGTGAAGATATGACGAACCGCCACTCGCGCTTTGTTGAAGCTTCTCCTCTTGCTCCAGATACGAAAACCTCGCTTCCGATGCTTGGCTCATGTCCATATCCTGGTCGTCGAATCGAGAAATCCTTGCTGACATTTTCCGTCCCGTGTCCATTACTTCGACGAACTGGGATTTTCTAGCCGGCCTGGCAACCGCTTCGTCGTCATCTTCATTGTCAGGACTGGGTCTTTTTGCTCGGCCGGGTCTCGTGTTCGCTCTTTGCGACGACTCTTTCGCCTCGTTATCTGTGTCAGGCGATGATTTGAGCGGCTCATTGAATGTTGGCGTGGGCCGCTCGAACTGATCCATCTCCAACTCTGGCGTGCCAATGATCTCGAAGCCCTGCTTTTTGCGGATTGAAGAGGAAAGCGCGTTCGCGCTGGACCCGGAGGTTCCCGTTGCATAGAGCGGATCAGGCGTGGACACCATAGAGCGAAAATGACGGCCAAGGTACCACCATACGTAAAGATATATGAGAATCGTAGTGAAGATGACGGCAAAGCGCCATCCGTGTGTAAGAGCGTATCGGAGATCGGGTCGGTCTTGGGAAATCCAGCACCAGTTGCCGCTTACGGGTTTCATCTGGCCCATCGCGGTTGCGGTGGCGCTGGTAACTATCGGTACGATCCATACCGAGAGACTGATCACAACCTTTTTGAAGGTCGATGCGTTGGGCATATAGGTTTTCCGTGTAATCGTAAGGAAGGTAACCACGGAGATGGCGAGAATAGAGAAATCGGAGGCCTGAACTGACAGTTGACCAATCATGCCGTTCAGGACGCAGGCCGGGCCGGGCATCAGGTCTTTGTTTTTGATGTAAATAATGCCTGATATTGAATTGTTGAGAGAGTTGATGAATTCTTTTGCCAAACGGTCCCGAGTCAGCTACATCTTCCCTAACAGGAGTTCCTCGCAGACTATCGAGACTTACCAGCCAACGTAAGGTTAAGAATGAGGGCATGTCGAAAGGAACGCTGTTGGTCATGGTAGAAAATGAACGAAATCAAGACGCCGGTAGTCGCGAGAAATGAAAGTATGCTACCCGAGAGGGTAATAGATGCGACTGCCGCATCGAAGGCCATCGTGAACCCGCACGCGAAAGACGTTGGTTGGCATCCACACGACGACCTCGCGGCCGTTGTGGGAATGGTTATCGTCTTGTACAAAAGCCAGCGCGCGCGCCGTTGCTCCCAGGACCGCGGACTGGGCGATATTGGTTATCGTTACATCGATGGAGTCACGGGTCAGCGGTGCGAGTTATGCGAGTCATGAAGCCGTCCAGGCGTGGGTCTTCCTCCCCCGAGCTTTCTATTTATTGAGTGATTGGCGTCTGTGATGCCATCTGAAGTTGGACACTTTCCGCAACCGAGCCTTAGATGCCTGTCTGTTCCCCAAAGGTGCTTCTTGCAATGATTTGTGAATTCGCAATGCGGTTCTGCTTAGAAAACCGATGCCAGACTACCACATTCAGCCAGGAAGTGAGGCTGGTGATACGCCTCCAAGAGTTGCTGAGATGTCACTCTGACGTTACAAGGGTCGAGGGACTAAGGGTCGCACATGAATTAAGACAGGTCCCCCTTAATTAACACTTGGCGTTTTGGAATGTAGCTCTCAGTGACAGGACCCGCTGCATAGCCCAAAACCAGTTAGCTGTTGCTCAAAACCGTTAGGCGGAGGCGCAGTTCCACGTGGATTTGAGTCTCAGCGAACCCATTTAGTTGTCCGATCTAACCGTAGCAGTGTAAGTTCGACCGTCATCCGAAGTGCGTGGCACGCGTCTGTCGTCTGTCGCCGACTTACCAGCCTTTCGGGGTGTCACTCGGGCAGGAACCCCTCACTTCTCATCTTCTTTCGGCTACCTGCCTCTGGTTTCCAGTTCGCATCGGCTCTGATCTCATCGTGACGCGCGAGCCGAGCACCGTCGAGGATTCTGCATTGCCCAATCTGCTCAGTCATAATAGCTTCATTACCGACTTCGTTTCCGGACTGCTTGGCACTGGAAACTTTTCATGATCTGCTCAATTGAAGTTCAGCCCAGGGATGAACACACTAAATGCAACTGGTTTTTGGGTATATAGCTTGTCTTGGCCCCGATTCATCCCGTGGGAAGCCCTGTTCGGGGTGGATGAAAATATCAGAGTTTACAGCAAGTGGAACTGGGAAACAGCCCATGGCAACGTTCTTCCCCTGAAAAGACGTTGGGATCCCCTGCTCGCTTAGCCCGCCATGATTGAGCAGACCCGGGAAGGCCCTCTGAACTCATGACCAGCTTCCCTGGCGGGCTCAGGAGGATGAACAGGATGCAACTGCATGTTCCAACGGCACGGCACTGTCGGAGTCTGCTGGCCATATGCCTGGCTCAGCCCTGTCGCGTAATTGACAGGCGAAATCCCATGTGCGTTGGGGGCATGTTCCCGTGTCGATGCCAGGCCCGCGGAGGGCCGACAACGGTCCTAAATATTCAGTCTGGCCAATGCCTTCAACTCCGCACGAGTTGATTCCTACAAGTGCGGTCGTCGTTCCTTGGTGAAAGATCCTGGCCCCCGGTCGTGCGCCTGGCAAATTTTCGTCTCGTTCGCTCACTCTCCCACTGAGAACTGAAACCCAATGCGTAGCCTAGCCCTCCGAGGATATTTCATCTATCGCAATAATAGAGAGTTCTATTTTCGGCTTGAACCGCGCCGGAGTCGGAGGGAGGGGGGGAGAGCCCGCATAGCCGAGCCAGACCAGCCGCTTCGCCAATCGCGGCAAAGGAAGGGTTACGGTAATTTACTTTTAGCGTGTTGCTAAAATAGTTGTTTTCCGCGGCAGCATCAATCCTCAGCATCGCCAAGAGAAAGGTTAATCGACCTGGTGCCGAGGCCGATATGACACCCAAACCACCCATCCGAAATATCGTGAGCAGCTGGTCTCTTGGCCCTCCCACCCCTCTTCGGGCCAGACTCGACGTGTCCATCTGTTGACTAAAAACGATATCTTTATTGGCTGCGTTCTCTCCGTTCTCGTGGTTCCAGACCTTGTTTAAAGTTGGACGAAATTAATTCCCGATTTCCATGCGAACGGCTCCGCTCCGTAGAGGGGCGAGACATGGCGGATGGGAGAGCACAGAGCACAGAGCACGTCGAGACTCACGCGAGGATCATGCTGCGATGTGCAAGAGGTAACATGAGTCGTACAAATGTGTGATGCTCAGCCTCGAGGGCCCGGAAACAACGGATGTACCCTGATATTGCTACCTACGTATAATAATTCAGTGCGGATAAGCTTTGGCTTGGGTAAGTTGCCAGCCCAGAATCTGGAACACGCCCCTAAGCTTCTGAACGAGATTGCGTATATGGTGATTGGCAGGAGTCGGCGTTCAAATCAGCAGGCTAATGGGAGGCACGTGTCCGACATAAACACCACTCTCAACGTGTGACATGAACACCGTCCCTGGTTGTTTCATATTGGCTTTCACCAATGCCCAACTCCAAAGGGACAAAACAGAACCAATTAGCCGGACGGAGCGTTCGATCTGTTTCCGAGTGGAAGCTTTTGTTATACGGTCTCAATACCTTTTGTTTATACTAATACTGACAATAGTCATCTTCAAGTGTCGATGCGTTATTCTCACAATTAATTACGGATTATCACGGTATGCGGCTGTTCGACATCAGAAAGCATGGAGGCTAAGTCTACATCTGAAAGGGCAGTTATAGTAAGCTACGTTTAGGATGAAGTCAGCACTGATTGTCTGGCGAGTGGGACAGCTGAAAACATATGAGACTCATGAGTCCTGTGCTTCAGCCCGAGATGGGAACTGAGACACCTGATGGGTCGGATCAATGCCTACTTCCTTGAATAGCGCCTCATTTGCCAACTTTCCAATGCCATGAAAGTTGTGTAAACCCCATTGTTGGCAACCAGAAGATCATACGGAGCAGGCCAATCATCGACCATGACTCAGAAACGGTGCGGCTATAGTTTCCGTTCATGACTCACTTGGGTTTTCATCGCACTTGAACTTAGAACGCTCTTAGGTATGAATTTCTCATTTTCTTCAAGCTAAGGATGTCTTCTCAGTTGATACACGCTAATACAAAGCTTCACTGTGTTCCCAAACGTCTAGGAAAGTCGTTCTCAACATCGTCTTCATTCAAGAGTCCAATTTGATGACCCATTTGCCTTGAAGCTAAACGACAGTTAGCATACCCACGCCAAAGGGGGCGGTCTTCATATCTCACCTTCCCGGCATGCATTGTCTGGACCAGGCGCTCGACGTCATCCAGTTTAGCCAGTTGTATCTTCGGTACCACTGCCCGGCGCTTTACGAATCCCAACGCCTCTAAGATATCAGCTCTGGTGCCGACTGCAGAGCTTAAGATCTTCCATCCCTTCGCAATGAGCCACATAGGGTGAAAGTTGACTCTGGCTTCAGGCCCTAGAACAGCAACGCACATCAACGTTCCGAAGGGCGCCAGCATCTCAAAAGCCTGCTGATACGCAACCGTCGCTGTCGCCGCGACCACGACAGCTTTTGCGCCCTTTCCGTCCGTTACCTTCATTACCTTCTCCGCCAGACTGCCCGGCGTCGTGACGTCGACGTAGTGCTCCGCACCCTGGACCTTGCATATCTCAGCTTTCTCCTGGCCAGCATCAACTGCAATCACCCGATAACCCATGGCGTGGGCGTAAGCTACCGCCAGGGCCCCGACGCCACCGCCAGCCCCCGAGACCGCAAAGTACTGTCCGGGAGTGACGTGACATCCCTTGACGGCTTTGTAGGCCGTGACGCCAGCACAGAGAATTGGTGCAACCTCCTCATCAGGAAGATCATCTAAGTGCGGTGGTAGTTTGGCGAGGTAGCGGAGGGGCACGATTGTGTACTGGGCGAACGTGCCGTCGTAGGCCTTGGCCGAATGAAGACCCTTCTCACACCGAGTTTCGCCTTCGTTGACTAGGTCTGTGCAACTGCCGCAAGCGCCGCAGATGTCGCGAGTCCACGCCACGCCAACTCTCTGGCCCACCTCTACGGTTGTGTCCAGAGCGGCGATATTCGACCCGAGAGCGGCAATGCGGCCAACACCTTCGTGACCTAGGATGTTTCCAACGGGTCCAAACTGGCCCAAGGCCAAAGCTAAATCCGAACCGCAGAGGCCGGACGCGGTCAACCTCACGAGGACTTCATTCGGGCCAGGCACCGGTCGCGGCGCATCGCGCACTGCGAAGGTGGGCGTTGCGTCAGATGTTTGCGGCGACTGCGCCTTGTCAGTTTGTCTGGGCCTTTTATGATGGAAGATCAGGATTCGATTGTGGGGTGACGCACCGTCAGGACAGCAGCTTTGTGTGTTTCCATCTTAGTTGAGAATAGCGATAGCCGTGCAAGGTTACAGTGTCAAGTAATCGACGTCGAAGTGGGTACCCACTAGTCACAAATGAAGCAGACTTTAAATGAAGGCAGAAAATGACTTGAACATCAGATGAAAAGAGCCTTTTTAAGCTTAATCCCAAGCTCTTCTGGTCTATGATGTAGCTTCTTCCCCGCTTGAGGTTGGTGGGGGAACTCCAGATCAATCGGATACGTATTTCCGCCGACACAAACGGCCGAGTGGCCGAGGACAAACAGCGGAAAAAGCTTCCAACTCCGGTGATTCATAAAATTCATCATGATGGGAGACAAAGTTCACGATATGCTGCGGTTGAATAGTGTGGCGAACTCTCCTGGGTTTGAAAAATCATACTAAGTTGCCCTGCAGGTTTAGTGGAAGCTAGTGTCGCACGTTGCGCTGTTCACGATGAGTTCGGCTGTTATTGTCTGACTGCCGAAACGTTTCTTACCGACTCATCGCCTAGACGCGCAGCCTGGAAGAGTTCGGCATGCTTTACAACATCAGATTAGCGAGCGACTGCCCACGTGACCAGAGAGAAGAGGCATAATTCTAACTCAAGCATCCAGACTGGGTGCCTAAGAATAAGAGTGAATACTTTTGGGTTAATTGTATTTCAAAGGTGAGCTGTACAGCACCGCTGTGATACTGTGGTATTCAGTAGTATGAGTAAACTGAATCCGAAGTTCCACAATAAACATACGAAAGGCGCATGTCTTGCGTTCACGGGGGCTAAGAATTCTGAATATACCCAGAGATTGTCTGAACCTCACGTCAGCAAGTCAACCGAGAAGCAATTTGATCATCGTATTGACATATGCTCATTGTCACAAACAGACATACCACACGAAAACACTCACCGCTGGCACCGCAATCACGATAGCAGCTGAAGATTGGCAGCCTGTTGTGCCGTATAAGGCAATGACATGACATGTTGTTTCCACACCACTAGAAAACTTTCGAGACGTGTTGCTGACTGGGCGAGGGGCTACATAGATATTCGTATGGCGACGTCCTTGAGTCCTGGGTCTAATCTGGAGTGCCCTCGTACCTCTATTAGGAACCAACAAATCTCTGGATTGTAGAGGAGCGTGCTGGACCGAAGGAACTTGAGATCTTATTCTCACGCATATCTGATCCAGCTTTGCATCTTGAAGAAGTTCATCTTGCTTTTCTAGCTGAACCCCACTACTTGTTAAGCTTTGCCCAACACACAATTCGGAAGTTCTTGAGACAGAGGCCGCAATGCAGGGTGGAACGTGACAGTACTTGTACATGTCGTCCAGTTGACTCTATACCAAAGCGATGTCTACGTCCACGCTCTCCTCGAAGAAGCCATACTCGGCCAACGCGTAAAATGTGCCCAGGCGCTCAAATGAGTCTTTTGCATAGGTCCGCGATGATCTGCACAAGACTAAGCCCACATCGAAGAAGCTCGGCCCGGGGCCAACGTCTGGTGGTACATCATCACTGTACTCGGGCAACGGCGTGGTCTTCACTCTACCCAATAAGAAGAGCTCGACTTGCCGGGTTATCGAGATGTCAAATGAACCCACCCAGCGGTAACAGTCCGGATGAAATCGTGCAGCGCTGATTGGCCGCCCAAGATTCGAGACGGGATGTATGTACATTCCGGTTCTACGTAGGAACTTGGGCTGGCCTTGCGATGTGTCAGGTCGCATAGGCAAAGCAACTCCAGGCGCACAGACGAGGGCTGGTATCATTTTTCCAGATACCTCCAAGACCCAATGGCTGGCCAAGAAGCCATCTCCACGCCCACCAAGTCCTGGATGGGAGCTGCTCGCCCTAAGCCGGAATGACTTGTCTGCTGAGAAGTCTTCCCTGCTCACAGTGAAGGGCCAGCACATGTGTCTGACGGTGCGCACTATCTCCTCGGCTTTGATAACCATGGATGCCCAGGACCACGTGGGAATCCTGGGGCTGTGATGTCGATACGTTGCAAGGTCTATGCGGCGTTGCCCAGCCAAACCTGGCTCTTGGACGAGGAACAAACTCCACAAAAGTTCCCTTGGCAATTCGTCTGCCGAGGTCATGAGAAGCCCAGCAAAGTTGCAACATCTCGGCAGAAACCCTAGCCGGGAGCATTGTCGCAGGAGGCTGCCGATGTTGGCAAGCTTCTGCTCTGGATCTATGCAGGGCAAAATCAAGTATGGGTTAATCAGATCCACTGGTACGGTTGATGCAATCTCGGCCAACTTTTCCCAGTAATCTGGCATTCGCTGATCCCCGACGCCGAATGCAGCGACTGAGCTCGTCTGTTGCCTGCGCTGGCACTCGCACTCTTGAGCCTGGAGGCATTCCCAGACCATCTCTGAAGCGCGCACGTGAAGAACTCGAGGCGATAACACGATTGCCTGGTAGACATAATCCTGCTGAAGGACGTTGACAAGCTTATTGGCCGGCAGCTTGTACCCCTCAAGCTTGGTCCCCTTCACAAACCTGTGGTCCCAAGACATAGTCTTGCGGGCGAATACGGGATAACTCCGACCCTTTTGTTTGAGTTGAAACGTGGCGCCTTCATGAATCTCGGACGGTTTGCTTTGGGGGATGACTTCGATGACTTCGACATTGTAGGGGGGCCGCCTCGCCCGAAAGCTGCTTCTACGCAGGTCGAGCGATGTACCTCGATCAATCAGAGCGATGGTGAAAAACGAACGACCGAATATGACGTCCTGTCGATCTACGTGCCAGTTCCGGTCCTCCTCGTCGTCTTGAAGGACGCAAAAGTCCGGGATCCAAACGTGTCGAACGTTCTGCTCGTAAGCCATTGTGATTGTTTCCTGTAGAGCGACGGGGATCTGCCACCATTTGACGCCCCCCTTTCGACGCTCCTCGATGTTGTGCGACGTCGTCGCCGACAAGGGAGGCGCATATTGAGTACTCGTAGCGGAGTTATGAACCACTGCCACATAAATTACTTTGTTGGCGGAGAAGTCGACCAGTCTGATGCCATTGCGAGGGTCCTTTTGGAATTCCAACACTCTTCTTGGGCCTGTGAGGCCATCTTCTAGGGGACTGCATGTGTATGCGGAGCTGGCAGGATCAGGACCACAAATTGTATGAGACGCGGCGCAGGCCGATATCCAGCCAGACACGATTCTTTGTCTCTTCTTGGAACTCAAGCTTGCAGCGGGCGTATTGGTCAGACTCAAAGCTGGCCAAGGCGACGGCTTGTCTACGAGCAAAAAATAGCGAAGTCAGACTTCTTATAACGGAATAACTCTCGCGGGCTGTGCAGAGGCTGCGCCCAGGGCGGTAATTCGGTTATCGACTCACCAGGTTTTGCAAAAAGTTCAAAGTTTGCCACAACCCATCCCCGGCCAGCCTCGCTCGACGCAGTCCAGATACAGGAAATTATTTCAATCGGAGTCTTGAGAAATATGTTGACTCGCCCACCACCCCAGTGGATACAGTGCGGAGGAAGATTCGGCTTCGTGAAATGTCGAACCCCTTGAACCACAAGGGAGCAAAGGCTGCATCCTCTGTCGGCGCTCTTTTCGAGGGATTTGAACTTGAGGAGCAAAGTATCGGATCCCATAAAGAGCCCCTGGTTCGGGTCCGCAGCTGGAAACTTTTCGGCATCCAAGTCGCGACAGATGAAGCATTTGGGCTTCGACGCCTCTGATTCCAAGTCCGCGTAGATGTCGTCCATCGCCACATCGAACCAATAGGAGTGTGATATAGATTGGGCTGTGAAGTGTGGATGTTAGTGGCGCGGGGAGTAAAGTTGGCGAGAAGATGGATCAAGATGGAATTATCACAATGGAAGTTATGGAACCCCTTCCCATTGCGACGTGGTGGACAGATCGACCCACTTTTCCTAGACAAGGTTACATAAGACAGAAAAGGACCGCTGGATCGCCATCGCGGCCAATCATGGGCTCTTCATTAGTTCTGAGAAAATCCATCCAAACCCGTCATGATGTTTAGAAAGTACCCACACGAGCATTCATCCGTGCCTTGAATTAAATCTGATTATCTTCTTTATTTCGGGTATCCTAGGCATGCTCTGTTTTGTCTAATTAAATCATCGCTTTTCTATGGTATGGAGGAATGTATTAAAGTCCTTCTCTTGATCGGACGCTTTCAACGCAGTCCTGCCACCTGATCGCCTTCAGATAGACGCACTCGATGACGGCGATCAGAACCATGCCACCGCCGAGACCAATCCAGGCACCGTCAAGCTCCATCGCCGGGGTGCCCAACTCGAGCCACACCGCCAAGGGGACAGCTCCGATATAGTTGACAGCAAATACCACATACGCTGCAACAGACTGTCGGCCAAGGCCTCGGAGGACACCGTTGCATCCGCAGATGATGGAGTCAATTAGTTGGAAAGCGCCGACGGCAAGCATGGACTTGGTCGCCAACTCCTGGACCCTGGCATCCTCAGAGAAGACAAGACCGAGTTGGTTCCGGAACAGGAAAACGATGACGCCGTCCAGAATGCCGACCACGGTGAAGACGATGGCGTATAAGCTGGTTGCCCGACGGGCAATCGGAACGAGGCCGGCGCCGATGAGATGGCCTATGCGCGTAGAAATCGCGACGGAGATGCTGAAGGGAATGTGCCACATGACGACAGAGATGGTCGTCAAGATGGTCTGCGCAGCCAAGTGTTCGGTGCTGAGATAGGATGTGCTTAAAGTTAGGATCTCGAAGGCGGCCCATTCACCCAGGTTGACCAGCGAACCTGCGATTGACAGCTGGACTGGTAGGCGCCATTCTTGGAAGGCCTTGCGGGAGAAGCCGCCCCAGCATTGATGAGACCATTCTCCGAAGAAGACGATGTAAACGAGAAGGAGGATTGGCCTGAGGTCGTTGGCAAGTGCCTGTCCCAAAGCAGCTCCCTCCAAACCCATGTCCATCTTGAAGGCAAACAGCCAACTCAGGAGAGCATTGACAGGGGCGCAGATTATGAGGACAACCATGGCACTCTTGAACTCGCCTTGGGCTTGAAGAAAGCGCTTCAGGGCCTCGAACGCGGCGTAGCCAGGAATGCCGATCAAGCTGACTCTCAGGAATGAGCCAGCTTTCACAGCCAAGTGATGCTGCTTGACGAAGAGTGATAGTATCGACGGGGAAAAGATCCATACAGCGCCGACGGGAATAGTGGCGATGGCCATAAGGATAAGCATGCGCTGAACATGGACTCCGACGGCGGTAAGGCGTCCGGAACCGTGGGCCTGGGCACAGAGGGTGTCGAGAGCCGTAGCCATTCCCTCATAGATGGCAAGTCCGATGATGTTCATGGTCGTCAGACCTATACTGGCGGCGGCGAGATCATCTGCGCTGAGATGACCCGCCGCGAAGGTGGTAATGACGGTGAAGGAGTACTGAAGCAGATACGTGGCGATGAGAGGCAGTGAGTACTGGCACAGCAGCCGGGACTCGGTCAACCAGCTGCTGACGACGTGCTCGGACTTTGGAGTCGGCTGATCCGCCAGCAGAGGCGTCGTCTCGCCGGTCCGGTAGTCGTCCTCGTCGCGGTAGCGGTCGCGGTCGCGGTCGCGGTCACGCGGATCCATGGCGGCGACGGCGGCGACGTGGAGCAAGGACGACGACGGACGGAACGGAGGAAATGGAGAATTGAGGGTCAGGAAGAGAGGCGGCGCACGCGCAGCTGGAATTAGGTTGATGGAACGGGTAAACCGCTACCTTCCTGTGCTTAATTTCGAGTGGGTGTGAAGGGTACATGTGGCAGGACGTTGCCGGATAGGTGATTCCGTCCGAAAAGGAGGGAGGAAAGCAGCACTTTACAGAGTTCCGGTCCCAGCGGCTGGAGAAGCCGGACACTCCTGCGACGAAAAAAAGTTTTGCGGTGAACGGACCGGGTCTGTGGGCCTCTCTCCGCTAAAAAAAAAAGCCTTGAGCATCATGCCCTCCGAGATCCGAGAGCGGTGCAGGATGGCTGCGTCAGAGCTCATCGACTTATGTAACGATTTGCCAGACAAAGCATCTTTGTGTGAGAGCATGTGGTAGTGGCGGCGGCCGGCGGCATTTCTTGAAGTACCTAGTGCGACAGCGATGGTACGACGCAATGTAGGAGTTCAGCTGGCAGCCGCTTATGCAGCCGGTGAGGCAATATGCTCACAGCTTCTGAGAGGTTATATGAGGTTCATTGGACGGTTGACGACTGGGTCAATGAGCCTGGACATCTTTTGTGCTGTGGTTCATGAGTAAAAAGCTCACAAACACGACATTTGACCTGTACCTAGTTCACGTTATGACCCCAAGTAAGCAGAATGACTCAAAACTACGGCCACTAGGAGTCAGGCCAACACCAACTCTCAGAATGCACACCTAGGCTCCCTTTAAAGCCTGTCTTCACCCTCATGGTACTTTCTGGCGGTAGCCATGAGGGAAGGAGATAAATTCAGATGAAATCGCGACATATAGACGACGCACGAAGTAACAATCTTGACTCTACCTGACGATGGTGTGGAGATATCCTTGCTGACGGATAACCCAGAACACGTCAACCCAATATTTGTACGCAGTATCTCGTGTAAACACGAGCATGTCATGTCTAGGTGAAATCCTATGACGACCTTAGTGAAGTTCAGTATCACAAGTCAAACCTGAAAATCGGAAAACATGGCTGTTACCCGACGATGCCGACGCAAAACCTGCCTTGAAGCGAGATAGGCTCGTGTCCAAACTCGTCCCCGCCTGGCGACCGCCCGCAGGTGGGAGCGGGCCAAGCCGACGGAGTCTAAGGTATCCCATTCATGAGGGGGTACCCGCTCGTCTACCGCATACTTAGTAACAAGGTGGCGCTATCTGGCAACAGTCGCCGAGATTTTCACGCCTCTCATTCGCGCTGAATGAAAATGAGATGATACACCAGGTACAAAAACCGAGCCGCCACTTTTATCCGTCAATGGGGCCGTCTGGGGCTTTGGAAGAGCTGCTCCAATAACAACTTTTCAGTCTGCGTGACGAGCTTTGCCTCGGACGACATTTACATAACTATGAGGTCGCTTGAATCCAGGTATATATGAACGAACCAATCATCTTCGCCAAGACGTTCGTCGTGAAAAGGCCACGCAATTTCCCACTTTGCTCATCCCGTCCTTGTTCTGAAAGACCCGTTCTAGCCAGCGTTTATTCAGGTTTATAGGTGACTTCAAACAGTTTGTACGTTGAGTTGAAGAATTTTCTCCATAATTCAATGCTCCACCATGAGAGCTCAACCCTCTCTGATGACTTTGAGATGTGAGATCTTCTCTGCTCACCTGACTGCAGTATTGAGTCTGTCCTGAGATAGACCAATCGGATGGGCGAAGTGATCGGGCTCACCGTTCGTGTGGTCCTTGACTTCGCGACCCCGCTCGCCACGAGCGATCCTTGCATTGCATGTGGATTAGTTTCTCTGCCGATCGATGGGGCTCGAGGTCTGGAAGAATCGTCAACACCCGATAATGCCAACTGGTATGGCGCTTGAATAGCAGCCACTGAACTTGAGCCTATCAAACTATCAATGACTCCCTTCAGTCTCGGAATGCATGCCGTCAAGACGGACAGGCCCAGGGAGCACCGCAGCCAGATAACGTGTGGCACAGCGATCCAGGTCGCGTCGTTGTAGTCCGAAACAAGCTTCTGTGTTCTGACCAAGCCCGGAATGGACAAGACTGGGACGTTGGATTTTCAACATAAATCAGCGAATGAGTCGATATGCTAGAAACAGGACTTACATGATGCGAGTGCCAAATAATGCGATTACAAGCAGTTTCCTTCGCAGAACTGTCTGCACTTTCCACATCATAGCAACTGGCAAAGGTACAGAGGCAAACACCTGTCAAGATGTTCATGATGCTGTTGTACAGAAACATCGCCTCTCGCCCTGCGCACTTCGCCTGGCTGGCAGGAAGCCACGGCTGAGGATACGAGCATTGAAGAGCCGTAGCAATGACTCCGGAGACCATCCAGACAACGATGCTGCCAAAGAGCACGTTGTTCGCAAGATCAAATCTGCCATGGTTTTTGATCGACTAAATCAGAAGACGTAAGGATACTTTGGTGGTGGCTGCCGTGAAAATGCGAGAGTGGATTAAGCATAGAATAGCTTTGATACACAGTTGTCAGTCACAAGTCTCATCCAGTAGGTGGAGAAAAGGGTAGATGACATATAGAACTCAAACACACTAGGTACTAAAAATAACAACAACAACAGCGGGGACATGGTTTGTGTTGCCTTGAATGACAACCAGGCTTGCGGCTTTTAAAATACCACAATGACAAGCAAAGTTATCCGCCATGGATGCATAACGAAAGCCCACGGCCTCGTAATTAGAGGGCTTTCCTCAAGAGAGACAAAGGGCCTCGGAGAGAGCTCGAGCTTAACGTCACAGACTACAGAAATCAGTAGACATGGACCATCGCAGAGGCATGAGGGGGACGGCCCCCGCAGCATCAAGTCTTCCATCAACGACCAATCAACGAGTTTCTCGTTGGGCCAAACGTATCAAAGTGGCCAACAAAAAGCCTCTCAGCCCTTTCTGAGTGGCAACATGCTGTCTGTGAATCGCGCACGGAGGGGAAGAGCCTACAGGAGCCAAATTCTGGTATCCGGCACTCCAGGGCCTCTGCAGCCACTCACGACATAGGTTGACAGCGGAGATCATCTTGAGTATCGGGAAGGCGCCGCAGCCCATGAAGATGAGGAGGTCGAACCCCGGGCAAACATGCCATACGCGGGTGGAGTTTGCCCGCAAGACTCAAGACTTCGTGTAGTCGATACATGGAAGTAAGCACTTGCGCCGAACGATGCAAGGCCTGCGAACTTTTACTCAGCGCCGCGCATCATTTGTTGATTTGACCTACCTGATGAAGACGACGCGGCCGCATCAGCTGTGGTCTCACTGCAGAACCCCTTGCAGCTCACGACCAGCTGTATCTATATGCCGACGACGCAGCACTTTGAGCAAGTTTTCTCGCTGGCCTGCTCATTTGACTTACGCATGAAGTGTCAGGATTTCCAAGTCTGAGAGAGTGACCATACCTCTCCCGCCCTAGCATCTTTTTACTCGAGGCAAGCAGTCAGCATTTGTTCGGTGAGGTCAAGTTCTCAAAGATGTCGTCAGCGGAGGGTATCGAGATGCAGCCGACCGGCAAAGTGGCGTCCAAGATCGATACGGCCGAGTCGAAACATGGATCCGAGGTGTACGACGAAACGAGAACCAGAAGGATTTTCTCCTTTTCGCAACTATTCGCTTTTTCACTGACATACATGGCACTTTGGGAGGGCATGTGCACGTAAGGCTTTCGGACTAATACTTTAGTATGTCTACCATCTAACTCGATACAGAAACATGTACTTTGCCCTGTACAATGGCGGTCCCCAGACCTTCATATTCAGCTTCATCATCGTTTTCTTTGGCGCCATCTCCCAAGCTGCGTCGCTCGGAGAAATGGCCTCCATCCAGCCCGTCGCGGGTGCTCAATACCACTGGACCTATCATCTCGCTCCAACGCCGGTCAGGCGGGTCGCGACTTGGATCCAGGGCTGGTCAACGTGGTTCGGCTACGTTTCGCTACTGGCTGGTATTGCGAATGTCACGATTATCCTACTCGAGTCTGTGATTGAGCTGAATCACGAGAATTAT
Organism: Colletotrichum sansevieriae; assembly: GCA_026260285.1. Lineage (NCBI taxonomy): Eukaryota > Fungi > Ascomycota > Sordariomycetes > Glomerellales > Glomerellaceae > Colletotrichum > Colletotrichum sansevieriae. The sequence continues at coordinate 125,015 of JAOQIF010000070.1, read as the reverse complement.
GTTCCTGGAGGCTGGCACACATCTGTATTGGTCATCGCCATGTGTCTCGCACAAGGTCTGATGAACACACACTGCTTCCGGGTCATTCCTTGGGTTGAGCTTGTCGCTGGCGTGCTCCATGTGTGCCTGTTTATTGTTTTTGTGGTGGTCCTATCGGTTATGGGAACCCGACATGATAGTAGCTTCTTTCTCAAAACCAATTTTGCATCAGGCTGGACAGACAACTACGTTGCTTGGAACCTAGGCATGTTGACCTGTGTCTGGAGTTTTACAGGTAAGCCACTGAGACTTTCCGGTTAGTGATCGAATCTAGTTGACACCGACCGTAGGTTTTGACAGTGCGATACACATGTCGGAGGAGACCCGTAAGGCCAAGTCGGCCGTTCCCCGTGCTATGTTCTGGTCTATCTTCATGAATGGTTGCCTAGGGTTCATCATGGTCTGCGTCATCCTGGTATCCATGGGTTCCATCGACGATGCTCTGAACGCTTCCAGTCCCATTCTGGCAATTCTGCTCACCATAACTGGTTCGAAAGGGGCAACGACGGCAATGATCACCGGCTTATTTGTGATCTCCTTCAGCGTTAATCTCGCCAATATTGCGTCGGTATCTCGTCTCACATGGGCTTGGGCAAGAGACGGCGGCATGCCGGCCTACCTCGCTTATGTCAACCCGAGACACAGAGTTCCTATTCGCGCCATAGTCGTCACTGTCTTTATTGTCTGCGCGCTTTGCCTTCTCAACATCGGTAGTTCCAGCTACGTCGCCTTTGGTGCAATCACTTCACTGTCGTCGATGGCTCTGTACATTAGCTACGTTATCGCCATCAGCAGCATGCTATATGCTCGCCTGTCAAGCCGACGTGGGCTGGAACTTGGAGAGTGGAACCTTGGACGATTTGGTGTATACATCAATGCTTTCGCTCTGGTATACACTCTCTATATCATCGTGTTCCTGCCGTTCCCGTCGACGATTCCAGTCACTGCTCAGAACATGAACTACTGCGGTCCCGTTATGGTGTTTGTGCTTGTTGTGGCAATTGCCCTTTGGTTTGTCAGGGGCAGGAAGAACTGGACGGGCCCGAATCTTACCATTCTTGATTTGGTTATTGGCAGCTCGTAGATAACATGGGAATCCGAACCAATAAAAGCGGTCGTTTTATATGAACTGAACCAAACTGAGCTCGCGACTCAATTGCAATGGCTACATCACCCGCCCCATACTGATGGGAGGACTTAAGCCAATGCCAAGCATGAGGGAGTTTCCCCCGTCTCGAGGGGAGTGTTCGACTTGTCACTCTGTCACTCTTCCACCCCGCACGCAGCTCGGGTTTCCTCTTGCGAAAACCTCCCCAATACTATTCCCTGCTCCACGTTGGGATTGTAAGAAACACTGTGAGGTATCATGCCCTTGACGAAAGCTTAGATGGGAATCGGCGCTGTAAACATCACCTTGAATCAAGCCCCTAGTCGTCATAAGCATTCTCGGGCCGTTCTCTTCGCTTGGCTGCCAGCACCGCACCTCGACAGTCAATGAGAGCCATCAAGCTTCCTACGCCTCCGAATCCCCTGACAAGAGGCATCGCGACGCGGCAAAAGACATACCAACTAGATACTGGCGCAAGCAATCCCGCAATCGGTTTCAGAACGTTTCGAGATCCGGACGCGCAAGAAGACGCCGTTTTCAGAGCTCACAAGGCTGGTCTGCGGCTGATTGATACCGCGAGAGTCTATGACGTTGAGAGGCAGGTGGGCCAAGGCATCAAGAAGAGTGGCGCTCCGCGAGAAGACATCTAGGTACGAAGCTGTGGTGCAACGACTACCATCCTGACGATGTGGAAAAGGCGTTGGATGAGTCTCTCGCAGACCTCGGCACGCCTTACGTCGAACTTGTCCTAATGCATTACCCATGCATCTTTGCGCGTGGCGATGATCGATTCCCTCGTGATGCTGGTGGAAAGATGAGTTCAGGAGAAACAACTTTAGTCCAAAAATGGAAGGCCATGGAGAAGCTGGTGGAATCCGGGAAGGCGAAGGCTATTGGAGTATCAAACTTCAGCAAGGGCGAACTAGAAACAATCATCAAAGAGGGTCCAATGGTAGAGTTCGGACATTGCCACATTCTGATCTTCTCATGCTGATTCCGTTGTAACTAGATTCCCTCAACTCATCAAAGGGAGGTTCATCCGTGCCTGCAGCAAAAGTCTTCCAACCAATGGCAGTCTCAAGGCATTTATGTGGTACAATTCAGTCCTCTCGGCAGACTTCTATCGCTCCACAGGATGGAGTAAGGAGGTGTTACAAATAATGCGAGTCATCGACCAGCTACTGCTGAAAGAGCTTAGCAGGAAGTTCGGTGAGAGTGTCGTACGAATAGTTTTGGCTTAGGGTTTCAAGATTGGTCGCTCCGTCATCCCTAAGAGCACTATCGACTGGCAGATTCAGAAAAATGTAGAGGCTGATTTTGAAATGAACCTCGAAGATTTTAAACTTATCGAGACATAATACATCGATCGATTTGGTCCTCCTCGAAACCCTTATCTCCTGTCCCGCACAGCTTGTAGCAGGGCCTCAAAAGCGCGAGCATCTCCTTGCTCGGTTTCTTTTGCACGATTTATTTCAAAATCCGCGTCCTGGTCGTCTGAAGAATCGGGATAGCAGTACTCGAATTCCACTTCTCCATCCTCCTCGTTAGCCTCTCCCCAGGGAGTCGGACAAGTTCCCGCATCGAATGTGATGTATCGATTGGGAAACAGCCTTGTCTCGATCCTGTCTGGGCGAAGAAAGTCCCCGCCACCTTTTGAATAACCAAAACGAAAATCGACGAGTTTCGTGAGTCTCGTACGAATTCTGTCGAACTCGGTTTCCCACGTACCCGAGAATGTGTAGACCCCGTAGTCATCCGAGTCATCCTCGGATGCACCCTGCGTAAACCTCTCCCAGTCGTGCTTGGGGACTTCCAAGGTCGCATCACTCTCATCAACATGCAGATGAGATACGATGTGGCAGTTACCAAGTCTCAACGTCCTTAAAGAAGTTTGCAGGACGACCCACTCAAAATGATCATGGTGCGAAATGACAAAGGACAGCAACGTCAACGACGTCAGATTTGAAAATATGAGTCCCTTCCCGTCAAAGCACCCCGGCGCCGTACCCCAATACTCATCGAATCCCAGGGTGAGAGTCGTTAGGGAGTCGCAAAAGTGAGGTAGAATCTCATGCTGGAGATGAGGTTCGAATTCTCTGCGCTCCGCGAAATAAATGTCCCTATTCGGTCCATGCTCGTTGTACTCCGTGATTGCCATAATGTGAAGATTGGTGATGTCTTTGACGATGGCCGACATCTCGGGCGCCACGAGACTCTCGAGCGAGGAGTTCTGCACATTTTCCAGCGTAAGAGATCGAATTTTGGCGTTGTCGCTGCTTTCGGCACGCTTGATCACACCTGGTCTGAGGACAGACCAGTTTAGAGAGGGGGGATCGTGTCACGAGCCAGGATGAGATCGTAGGGAAAAGGACTTATCGGACTACCTTATAGGAGTCTATAGAAGGGGGATACTAGGTGGTGCCTCGGATAACGGGCTATCCTAGGAGTCTATAGAAGGGGAATGCTAGGTAGCGCCTCGGGTAACGGGCTATCCCAAGGAAGTCTATAGATAGGAGGCACCGGGTGGCTCCTTAGATAAGTCCTCTAGCCCTTATGCACCTTTATATAATAGACTGGAGGGCTAGAGAAGAATGAGTATTCCGACTTTGCACCTATCTATACTGACTCTCTCACTCTGCACCATACCCTTTGGCACTGAACACCGCCTTCAGGGTATTCAATCTTGTTGCCATGGGCTCGACACCTTCCTCCCAGCCATCGTCGTACCCCACTGTATTTTCTTTGCCGCGGCACTTTTCTGTGAAACGCAGATGAATTGCTTTCAAGTTGGGCAAATCTTTCAAGCGGTCGATAGCTTCGGTGAAGCGAGGATATTCGCCTTGATTTTTCCACCGTTGCCAGACGTTGTAGTCAGCGTCGTGGGACATGTCCTCTGGAGCGCTGTTGATGACGGCGCGGTGAGCAGCTCCTCGGATAGTCTTTGTTTCGGTCATGTTATTCCATGGCTGGAACTCGTTTTCGTCTTCATCTGGAGCGTTGCGATGGACCAGGCTAATGGATTGGTAAAGGTGCTGGGAAGCAAGCGTATTCCACTTCCGACAAACGAGGCGGGATTCGGCGAGGTGTTTGAAGTTAAGGGTGAGGTCTCCCCCGACTGGGTCGATGAGCTGGCCTGGATGAGACTTAGTACTTGCGGTGGAGTCTCGTTGAGCTTCATTTTCGCGGTGGTGAAGGTTTCCGATTGATATTTTGATGACGAGGGAGAGCTGGAAGCTCGCGTGGAAGGTCTTCATATATGCGCTGGATGATCCTGTCGCCTCCACTTCTCTGAATTCAGGGGTAACAGGCAATGCCGCGGCAGCCTAAAAGTTGACCAAGGATTGGAGCCACTAATGACCCAGAACCAACATCATTGTTGGAACCAACACGGTTTAAAAACCCCTGGTGAACATTACGAGTTTCACTTATTTTATGCAGGGATAAATTATGCGTTATCCAACTAGAGCTTCTGAGTCGGTGGGTCGTTAATTCCTGAGTAGACCAACACCGCTGTGCAAGGGCAACATCTATTCTCAAGTTCTCAAACAACAGCGGCCTAATGTGATCCTCGATGCGGAGAGGAACAAGGACTAAGAGCGTTATCTCGAGATAATACTCTCGGTTATTGACCCTGGTCACACAGCCCATGTTCACAACCACCTCTCAACGCAGAAAAGGCAACCATGCCAGATGGAATTCATCGCGGCAAGTACTCAGTCGGACACGTGAATCGACGGGTCTAAAAGACGGCCGGATACCTCCAGCACTTGACGATGTTTCTTGCTTGTTTCCCCACGCCATTGTGGCAAGTTCTCGTAGATCTTACATCAATCCCTGGGGACGCTCTAAAGCCGCAAAGTGACCTGCGTCATCTCTCTCTACAACAAGGTTAGATGATTATGACGCCAGGTAGCTCATCATGCCTTGAAGGGGGTACCTTTGCAGAATACGGGGTTACCGGTTCTTTCCACGGCTCTCTTCGATGCTGGCTCAGTATCACAACTTCACAATAGAACGAAGTGTATCCCAAAGGCAACTTGATCTGATCTTCTTTCTCAGTAGCAAAAGCAGGGAACTTGCCATGAGTCGGCCTTTCATAGTAAGGTAATGTCGAAGGCAAGATGCAGCTTGGGAAACAGTATAGTGAAGCTGTTGTCAGGATTGCCTTCGTCCAAAATGGCTTCCGCTGGTTATCGGGATTAGCCGCTTCGTTGTACTTCTCACCAACCCACAACAAAAATACCCATGAGATTGTCGTGCAGCGCGGTTCCGATCATATGAAGCTGGTTGACATGTTCGCATTAGCAGACATCTCTGGTTACCTTTTTTCCCGTTTCGTCGTCCACCCGAGTTCTCATATGGCAGCTTAACCCATGTGGTTCTGGAGCCAGTCTTCATTTTGTTCGGCCACCTTCTGGCGTTCAGAGTACTCAACGCCATCTGGCATCAGTCTTGGGGCGAAATTCAAGTGGACAAGCTTGCAAGAGTCGGTATGCTTCGAGCCCAACTCACGACCCACGAATGATCCCCCGTCACCACATTCAACCATGCACTAATCGTAGCCCAGTCTTTTCATGAGCTTATCGAAAATCCGCGCGTTGTCCTGCAATTTCCATCCTGCACGAGGAGGTCAAGACGACCAGCAGAAACCGGGCATGCTCGGCGAGACGACGTGAAAGGAGGGATCGGCTGGGTTGCTTGGGCTTGTGAGTGGTTCCCAGAACTGGCTGAACTCCCAAAATGAACCTGGCCAGCCGTGGACGGTAAGCAGTGGAATTACATCTGACTGGTCAAATCGCGTGGACAAAATGGATTTAGTGCACTTCAGTAGTGGTCATGTGATGCGGCACTTTTTCATCTCCTTTCGGGCTTCGGACCAGTCGATAGAATTCGTCCAAGCGTGGTAAAGTACCAAAGACCTTCCGCCCAGCTGTATTCAGGAACTGATGAACTTAGTGGTCTGTCCGTAGGTCTGTCCGTAGTGTCTTTTTGTTAATCCTACCTTATTGTGCACCCTCGTCAGGTACAATTGGCCGGCCGGGCAATCTCGTGTCTTTGAGCTTGCGATGTAGCCTCTCAACCTCTTCAGGGGGGTTAAGACCTCAAACTCTCGGACGTCTGACATTGCAAATAAAGAACCTCGCGTCAAGCTGTGTTGAATGATGTAGCGTAAAGATTTCTCGAGCCGCGCCCGCTTTTGAAGAAATCAAAGCTGTCGGTGTCCGAAGCGTTCTGGCCACTCACCTCACAATTTCACTGGAACTACCTTGAACGTTGATCTATTACGGGAAACCGATACATTGCCTCGGCAAAAAGGCAGTGTGAATAATTGTATGGTATGAAGTAATACTGTTGTGGTACTGAGTGCTGGCTGCACTTCTTACGGATGAACGCCGATTTTCCGGGTGCTGGCTGACGGCTTACCCCACGTTGCTTGCAAGAAGTCTTACAACCCAACATCCATGCTTGATCGGGGCTTCTCCCGAAAACCTTTTTCGCGTCAGTCTTCCTCGAAAACATCTCGGCTCGTTTCTGATTCGATTTTCAGAGATCCGCAAGATGCGGTAGCCATCAAATGCTAACTTGTGGTGATGGGCTACCATGTAAGACGTTCGCGATTAGAGCATTCAGCTGATGCTGTGTCGAATAACCTCGGATCACATGCAACTTCTTGATGGACAGAAGGAAGGCTTGCGATAGATTGGTCTGAGAGCAGCTTCTCAGAAGCTTGAAAAATGCAATCGCTTGCCATAAACTCAAGGGAGCCACCGAGTTGTCGCCGATGAGAAGCTCTAAGGAACCAACACCACGGCACCTTTACATGTTATCGTGTTTGGGATGGGATGGCGATCCGTTATGGGCTGCTGAAAGTCGCGGATGGATGCAGCGTTCGGCATATCATTCCCGACCCATGGATAGCGAAAACGAGGCTGCAATTCCCGGCAAGCACTGACGTGCGGATCCTGTTGTGGAGTTCGGAGAGCCAAAACAGGCGATCCTTTGCATCAGGACACTCAAGCTAACGACCAACACGGCCGAATGTAGAACTTTTCGCTTAGATCAATCTGCTTGGTCCGTAAAGCGCCCAATTCGAAAGACGATTACTCAACCTCACCGAACCAGATCACGCTGTTAGGTACCAACGAAAGGGGAAGTCATCTCTTCGACGTCTTCGTCAACTTCGACTCCAACTTCTCCAAATTGTAAAACCGGCGCGAGCTGTACGCGGTTTCCGCGGGAACCACGGCACCATGAAAGATTGACGGGAAGCACTATTCTACAAGATAAAGAGTCCGGATTTATCAGCAAAAGCCTATGGATGAGAGCAAACGAGATATCTTGAAGTCTGCTTCAGTTTTCGTGACCACTGTCACTGTCCCGGTTAATTTGATGGAAGCGATGATTATGCAACCCAAGAACTAGATCTGGCAAACGAAACCTTCCACCCAACAGCCGAGACTCTTCACTTTATTCTGAACAGCACTGGACAACATTCGACGTCATCCTTCTCGATGCTTTGCTAATAGCTGAAAAAGCCATAGAAAAGAAGACCGTTTTTCTTCATTCTGGACATGAGTAGCGTGAGCACTGCAAGAAACGCAAGAAAAGCAGGGGTTCGACTTGATCAAGCACAAGACCAGTGGCGCAACTGGACTTCACTATATCGTCAACAAGAACTTCTTTGTTTTGGTCTATCTGGGTGCATCCAGCTCGGAAACTGTTGGCACGACGATGGGGGAGTGCCTTGCAGAAAAGCGACAGCAATACGAGAAGAATATCCTGGATGCTCTTCACCGCGTCGGTGTTTTGGATCCCCCAAGCCCGTCACTATTTCGGGTTCTTCCATCCGGTGTAGGTGGGCAAGAGCTCTGAGTAATGTTGCCTTGCTGACGAAAACAACCAAGGCTATGCGTATGTTGCTTTCTGGAAAATTAGAAAGATGATGGCAACTCAGCGCTGCTGCATCACGACCTTGCGTAGCTCCAGGAGGGTCTAGTCATCTCACGAATCTGCCCTTTCCAAAATCTAAGTCTCGAGAAGCGAAATATTCTCTATCGCTATGTTACCTGTTTGACAGAGCGCTGGCATCAAGTATGAACAGAGCCACCTCTGTACCTAATATATGTCTGGATATTTCAGAGTTGATGGCTCCTGAACAAATAGAGCCACACACATCTCTTGTGCACGCACCTGAGACTGGCTAAAGTTCAGGAATAAATGGTCCGGAAATCGAGACGTCGCAAGGCGACGAAGAAAATTCTGGATACGGTTCTGGCAATGCAACAAAATATGTGGGGTGTCAAGAACGAAATTCGAGAGGTAAGATTACACCCGAAATCAACATTGGATCAGTTGTGGAGAGGAATTTAGCATCGAAATACTTCTTCACACTTGCAGGCAAGCTACCTACGTGGCGAGTGGATGGGGGCAGACTTTGCCTATCACTCAGTCATGACGTCCACTGTCAAACTTCATCCACATCTTGCCAATGATGGCGGTCTACACCAGCAACTACTTGGTTATGCACGAACATCACCATCGTCTCTTCGTAAAATGCTGACTCATGGAGAGACTCTTGAAGATACGTATAATTTCAGCTTTTCTGTTTCGTGGTAAGAAATCTTTCATACTAGAGAATCATCTTCAGTTACTGATCTCACAGGCTCGTTATATTCTACCCACTTTATTCGTTCTTTGTTCTTATTATACGTGCAGTTAGTATCTCTAGTCTATATAATTTTTATCTCTTAATTAATTTTATAACTAATCTTAAAGAGTTTATCGGATAGAACTTTGCCTTAATCAGGGCTTTGAAGTTATTCAAGGGCTTCATGGCATAGTATAGGCCTATATTCCATAATAGTCGGAAGGCTGGCATGGTTAATCATCCGATGTCAGCTCAGTTGGTGACATTCGATGGAGACCATCTTTCGAAACGTCACGATCAGCAGCAATTGTCTAACAAAAGTAGTGGCCCTCAATCAACCAATTCCTTCCTGAACCTATGCTATGGAGAATGGCCAAGCTATCAGTTGGAGTGCCCTCGGTGCCCAAGTAACGGGCATCACTCTGAGCTTCAGCGCGTCTGATAACCTGACTTGTTGGCAGAGTTGTGCAGCACTCAGCCGTCGGTTGGGTAGATTGATGGAGGATGAATGTCATCATAAACACAGATATCTTGTCTTTCTGTAGTTTTTCGGTTTAACTGTTCACTCATACAAAATACGATCCGCTTCTCAACCCATTGAGACGTGGATCTCGTGGTTCAATCAAAGAACATTCCACCCAAGACATAAATGCTGGCACCATTAACCCAACCAGCTTTTTCCTCTGCCAGAAACGCCACAGCAAAAGCGACATGCTCTGGCAAACCAATCCATTCATCCACTGGAGTCCCAGCATCAAAGGTTTGGGTCAGAAAAGCATTGCCCACTTTTTGAAGTTATCCAAAAAAAAACCTGAGGCGCCTTCACTTTGCCAGGGGACACAGCATTGACGGTGCAACGGTACGTCAGTGGGAGCTCCTTTGCCAAAACCGCGTGAGAGTAGCCATCGCTCCCTTGCTGGTGGCATAAGCCGTTTGCAGCAGTTCAGGATGCGTCGCCATTGCAGATATGATGTTGAGAAGTCTGCCGCCGCCACTCTCAGACTTGGGGGGCAAGTGTGGCAACGCAGCTTGGGGGACAAGGAATGCACCGCGAACGTTGGTGTTCATGGTTGAATCCCAGGGTCTCTTCGACTTTACCGAGAGTCGCTTTCGCGGCATTATTGACCAGCATGTGGAGCTTACCGAACCTTTCGACAGCAGCTGCAACAAGTTTTGCAGCTCCCTCTGTAATTCAAATGTCAGCTTCGACGGCGACCAAGGGAGTGGACAGGCCCTCCCCAACTCCGTGTGCTGCATCACGAAGCTCCTGCCAGCCGTAGTTGATCACAACCGAGGCACCACGGGCAGACAGTTCTTTGACTATAGCAGCACCGATTCCGGTGGTAGAGCCTGTGGTGAGAGCTACTTTGCCCGCCAAAGCCTTCGGGCAGGCATCTCGGGATGGATTCATCCGTTTGCGACTAGCGAGGGCTTCCATATCGTAGAGTGATTGCATTGCAGTGCTGACTCCACTATGACGAAAGAAATATCAGAAAGAGTAAGAATAGCGGCACTGACGAAAGCTTGTTATGACTGTCTCGATATAAGTGGTGTTATTATTCATATCAATCATTCTCATTGGAGTTCAGGTGTGTTCCATTGCAAAACACAGTTTCTGTTCAGCTCAGTTTTCAAGAAGCCGTTGCTGTCGAAGCCCGACCAAAGGCTACCTATCTGAAAACCGTTTCGATCTACAAGTGCCATGTCAATCTCCCTGCTCTGATATTAATGCTCTTGGATAAATTGCTCAAAGGCGATGTCCGCATGGGCCGGAGATGTGGGTGGCGGAGTTTCGGAGTTCGGCCGGAACTCGTGCCCTCGAACGTTCCGGTACCTTCCCGGAGCGTCCTCTTCCAGAATAATAATAGTGACTTTGGATCACTGGGACGAAGGCTTCTAGGCAGAGAGCCTTTTGGAACGTTGACTATCAATGCAGAGATTTAAATGCTGGTACCGAGACGTCAAATGGCTCGGGGGTTGATTAAATGAATCTCCCAATGCAGCGTTGTCCATGCTAAACGATTTCACACTCCACACGAAAAGTATGAGCCATCGATCTGTAGATATGTCGCAATCATTTGACGGTCTCTGCTGCGTCTGCGCAGCAGAGACAAGCCCGGGGCCCAGAGTCTGGTGGAGTCACGGGACAGGCCGTATTGGTTCTTGATAGATCAGGTGAGAGCTCATCTAACGTTCGCCTTTGCTTTAACTTATACATTCCGAAGGAACTACTCTCGTTGAGAAGTACTTGGGTAGGACGAGTGCCATTGGAAACGACAAGACCGACAGCAAGAGTGCCTTCTGGATCCGCTCTATCACAAAGACCATCACGGCCATTTCGGCACTGCAGTGCGTCGAGCGAGGCTAGGTTCAGCTGGATGATCCGGTGTATAAAATCCTCCCCGAGATGAAATATTTCGAGGTCCTGGGGTACGATGAGCAAGGCTTACCTCTCAAGGCGAAAGGATCACACTTCGACACTTGCTGTCACATATAAGTGGTATCGGCGTAGACGTCTATGATCCCCGTCACGAAGCATGGCGAATGTCTCACGACGAACACCCGCAAGTCTTTTCGAGGGACTCTAAGAAGGCCTACACGATCTCATTACTGTTCGAACCAGGTGAAGGATGGACCTACGGTGGAAGTGTTGAATTGGCTGGCATTCTCCTCGAGAGACTGAACTCGATGAAACTCGGTAACTACATGAAGATGCACATATTCGACCTTCTTGGCATGACGAGTACAATATTTCATCCGGACAAGAACCCAGAGATTCGATGTAATTTGGTTGAGACAAGCACCCGCACTTTCCATGGTACCCTCGTGCTCATGGAAGGGCCGTACCCCGGGTTGACGGAGGATGACAGCGGAGCGATGGGCCTGGTTTCGATTTTTCCCGATATTTCGAAACTTGTAGCCGATCTTCTTCAGCCAACGTCGAAACTTCTTAGGCCCGATTCCTTGCCGAATTGTTTACGCCTCAGTTGGGACTCTATACTTCAGCTGCAGGAATTTTAGCTTATGGGCCAGTGAGTTATTCGTTCTCGTATATCAAAGTGCAAAGTCAATTCTGACTCAGGTAATCAAGATGGTGTACGGACGATTGACAGGAGAGCCATATGCCTCTGACAAAGTCGGCCAGGCGCCAGATGCATATTTCATCCAGCAAGGTTCCGCGATCTTGCGTGGCGGAACATGGTAATGACTAGAACCCCGAAACTCAGCTGGTTTATCAGCCGTGATAAAGGAGTGGGCGGCCTAAAGGCCAGCGCCCCATGCCGCCGGACGATGCTCAGAGCTCAGAATTGATTGCCGCCTTTCTAAGGGAGGTTTTCAACAACATTCTTCCAGCGTTTCCGTCTAATTTTTTAGTGTGCATAAAAAGCGGTTATTTCAGTTGCACTCTTACAAAGTGATACAAAAACATTTGTTTCTAGAAGCTCTCCCTTTCCATGCCATTATGGGTTCAGTGGGATTAAACTGAGTGTCAGTTTCCCCATTTTGTGAGCCGACGCCGCCTGGACTCGGGGGAGTCTGTCCGCATTGACTCCGGGTGCACACGCCTTTTCCTCTTGGACTCGGGTCAACGGCAATCGGACTTGACAAAGCTCTGAGCGCCGAACGAGAAGACCAGACTGCAGCACGTGCATGGATAAGACGGTTCAAAATCGCCGGACCCGTCGTTGAAAATCCCCTGTCTACATGATTTCCCTTGTTGTTAGGCGCATATGGTCCCCCTGTCCCCCAATTTCATTGACGAGCCCACTCTCGTTGGGTTGTGCCGCAGCCATGCAATGCCATTCGCGCGTTCCACGGATTCCACGAACATTTGCCATTCAAAACTCACGTTTGTGCAGTCCCACGCCCTTAGGTTGCAACCGTGAAACGGCGATCACCAACACTGCAGGTGCGAACGGCCGGGAATATCGGACGATGACAGCACTTAAACTTGCTTTGCCCCGGGGAGGACGAAGGCTGTGAGGTATGTAGCCCACGCGGTTCATCTGGACCTTTGGCTGCCCGTCTCTTGATACCCTCATGTCAGCATCGTTGATATGATGCTGTTGTTGCTCTCGTTTGGCCTTTGGGTCGGGGCTTCGCACCAGATCCCGTTCCTGGGAAGTCGGCAAAATGATAAGGTGTCGGGACCGCTTCATTTTAACAGTAATGGGGACTTCAAGATCGCGATATTTGAGGACTTGCACTTCGGAGAGGGTAAGCTGAGATCTTGCGACTGGTTCGTTCTTGCTAACAATACGTCAGATGCGTGGTCGTTCGGACCCGCCCAGGACAAGAAGACGATGAAAGTCATGAATGACGTCCTCGACGGAGCCAAGCCGGACTTCGTCGTTCTGAACGGAGATCTCATTACTGGAGAAAATGCCTTCTTGGAAAACGCCACAGTCGTTCTCGACAAGCTCGTCCGTCCAATGCTTGACCGCAGTCTCACGTGGGCTAGCACATACGGAAACCATGACTACCAATTCAACCTCTCCGGCAGTGATATTCTTGCTAGGGAGAGGCAGTGGCCTAACTCTCGCACGCAAAACATGGTATCGGGCGATGTTGGAGTTACCAATTACTACCTGCCGGTATACGCTTCAGATTGCACCAAGGATGACTGCGCTCCGGAGCTTCTGCTCTGGTTCTTCGACAGCAGAGGTGGTTTAAAATACTTGAAAAAAGACTCCGCAGGCAATAAAGTTGGCAACCCCAACTGGGTTGATGAGAGCGTCGTCTCTTGGTTCAAGTCGACCAACTCGGACTTGGTCAACAAGCACAAGAAGAACATCAGCTCCCTGGCTTTCGTGCACATCCCGCCCGACGCCTCTCGTGCCGTTCAAGCCAAGGGCATCGACCCGTCAAAGGAGCCTGGAATCAACCAAGACTTGCCCCTCGCTCGACAAGCTGAGGGATGGTGTTCTGACGGCACCAACAAGAACACGTGCAGCTATGGAGGCCAAGACAAGGCTTTCATGGAGGCAGTGGCTGGAACCCCAGGAATGCTTGCGCTCTTTAGTGGCCATGACCATGGAAACAGCTGGTGCTACAAGTGGGATGGTGCCGTCGACGGATTGAGCGTCAAGGGGACCGGGGTCAATTTGTGCTTTGGTCAACGATCCGGTTACGGAGGCTACGGCAATTGGATACGAGGAAGTCGGCAACTGCTTTTGAGGAGGGACGACTTATCAAAGGGCGTCCTGGATACTTTCATTCAACTGGAGTCTGGAGACGTGGTTGGATCTGTCACTCTGAACTCAACGTTCGGCCAGGATCAGTATCCAGCAACTCCAGACCAACGTACATGAGTCTTTGTGGCTAAGTTGTTATAAGCGATTTCCTAGTTGGAACTGGGGCCATATGCTCTGAACTTACTTGTGCATATAATCTAGTAGTCAAGCATTAGGTTCTTTTATAGCGATTACCGGGACTGTCTCCTCTGATGCACGTTATCTTGTGTCAATTTCAGCCCTCTTTCCACTCGCCATTCTCTCTTTTTCGGTTGCGACGTTTGCCTTTCCAAGGTGGTAGATTGCCCATTTTTTTTAGTAGATCGTCGCGGCGCGGCTCAACGTCCAAACGTTACCATCGCCGCTGTCATCCACCACTTTTTTCCGTTAGTCTGCGTCATCATCCTCGATAAGATGGTGTTAGGGAGGGATTCGGCCGCAGCTTCCTTGATATTTCTCTCAATTATACGACCTATGTGTCATTTTTTTGCCTCTGCTTCAAACAATGCACTTAAAATCGGTCTCCAAGTGAGCATGAAAGTTTTCACCAACGGTGATTTGTTGAAGTGTGAGGGCTTGAAACGCTTCGCCGAGAAGAACAGGATGCCGAGTTACTGGACATTGCTCTCCCGGCGGAAGCACATGACTAGGGAGCTCTCTTAACAATCATGTCTGCAATGATTTCGAAAGAGATGTATATGACATTGTTTCACGAGAACGCGCGTCCCGTAAGCAGCGAAGTGTCCCCTCGACCACTACATGGCAAGGGATCTTCAAGATCTCCGTGATGGTATCAATTGTTGTGTTGTCACGCACTCAAGCCCAGCAGTGAAAAGACGTAGAACTCGGCTCTCAAAGATCCGCAACATGAAGGCAGCCCCGTTGACTAAGCAATTGCATTTCCATTTCGGCGTTTGTGCATAACTAGCGAAATTCAAAGCTTTTGCATTGACAAGATGGTGTTTGACAACCCTTGCAAAGAGGCAGGGCTTAAATCTATTTATTCCGACATAAAACTCATGATTGGAAAAGGATTTTCGTGTGTTCGTTCTGGTTTACGCATTCTCGACCGTGCGCACTAGCATTGACGTCCGAAATTGCAAAGATAGATATGCTCGCAACACACGCCCAAATTTGCTTCAGTATAAATATTGATATTCTCCGTCTTTTCAGTAGAACTCAGTCATATTGGCTGAGGCGATTCCGGAGTTTGAATTGAGTAGGCTCTGTTGAGGTTGCTATTCCTGGGTTCTTTTACATCCATCCTCTTCGGTAAGTCTCCAAAAGTACATCATCAAATATAAAGGCCGCTAACAGCTCAAATAAAACCCCAAACCAAGGCCTCAGAAAAAAAATATCTGGCCCCAACGTTAGCCTCTCCTCGCTCCATTAAAACCCCTCAAGTCCCCAGACACTAAAAATGAAATGTTATGGAGCAGAAGCAGAATCTACAACTGACAAAATAATATGACCAGCATGGGGGTCGAACCCACAATCTCCTGATTCCACGATATGTCGTAGTCAGACGCCTTGCCATTGGGCCAACCGGCCAGACAATTTAGAACATCTTAGATGCCCGTCCATACTACAAAATGCAAATTCACTAATTATGTAGTGCGTACAGTATCATCACGTAGAAGTTCAGCAGTCCACAAGCAGGGCCGCACTCGACTTTCCGGCCTCTCAATATTTCTAGCTTGTCTAATTTTAGCGGTGATCGCAAACGAATGGTTTGTCTACTTTTGTCCCCCACAGGAGCGGGAAGAATGTCTTGGTTACTCCGAATATTTGTGCGTGAGACCGCTGGCCGCCATATCAATCCAGAATCACTGGCATCTAGGCTGAATGCGATTTAATGAAGAGAAAGCCGTGATGCCGGTTTGCAGCGCATGCCATCACAGCCAGTCTTTTACGGCGCGCAACCAATTGTAGGGTGTGTTGTGACTGCGCCGCTTCGACATATCCATCGCCAATAGTTACCTCGTTCTTGTAGGGTTGGGCTGAGTTCTTACACAATACTTGTCAATCGAATACTCAAGCCTGAAGGAAGCGTCGGGTGCATCTTTCGTATTTCGGGGCCCAAATCCTAGGCTATCGGCACGAGAATGGCTGCATACCAGTCCAGGCGCCCGGGAGAGACGAGCAGAGTGGGAACCTGGAAACACACCTATGGTGTATTTCCACAGATTGTGAACGCAAGGGGATCTTCGTGGAACCACGTCACTGAACAATGGCATTGCACGTCGCGCTGTCACCTCATTTCCCAACCCGGACATGCCTTTGGTTTTCCTGATGAGCTTGCTCCTTTGGCTAATCGCCAGCCATTCCCCTTCAGGCCGCAGCATATCAAACTTGGTATCAACAAAAGTGCAAGAAGCGCAGCCAGAGCTTCCACATATCCGGGCCGAAGACGAAAATGCCTAAGCCCTATTGCTTTGGGGCTGGCGAATCAGCCTGGGTGGCCTGTGTGACTGAAAATAGCCTAGGCCTGCGGCACGGCATCAGGCTGGGAAAGGTCACACACACCCAGGCCCTTTTTCCAATTCCTGCCGGCGAGGCTTTACGGATAGCTGCTCAGCTGGCTAAATTAAGACTGACACACAGCTATTTTCGGTAAGCAATTGTTTTGATAAGAGACGGACGGTGTGGCTGCTCCTGGCATAAAAGCTTGAGTACTCGCCTCCTCCACTGGTCTTTGGTCATAACACTGCACTTTTCATCTGAAAGACTGCCCTGTCCAGTTTTGTTTCCCTCTCTCCTGTTGTCGCCATGGAAGACATTTCATATCGACGTTCCATAAGTCCAATGCCCAATCTACGAGACGGCGTAGATGCAGTCGCATCAACTCCGTCGTGCTATTCATCTAACACCCTCAGCGACAGTGAGCAGAGTCACCATGGTAGCACCACAGATCTGAGCCACCATCGAGAATTCAGGAGTGAGAATACGGGGTGAAAAAGGCCAAGGAATGAAAAGGCCGGTAGCGAAAAGGGATCTCGAATCACTACTATGAGAGCCTCCCCGCGGTCTCTTTCATTACCTGACAATTTCGGAAGAACAAATTTCAACAACCTGTACACGATTGACAGACATCCAGTTCCGATGAGGGCCCAGTGTTTTGGATCTCATGTGCAACCTTCAGTCATTCCAACAGCATCCGGATTGATTCCTGAAGTATCTGGAGCACATCACTTCTCAATTCCGACGATCACTTCCGAGGATTGGGAGAATCTCATTGTGAGTCTTGAGAGGCTGGACTGGGCACAAATTGACCGACTTATTCGGAGGACGTTCAATCACGTGTTGGCCACGGACTCGCGGACGCGGACCAAGATGCCGTGTTGGCTCCCCTTAGAGGGGAAGGGGTCCCTCTCCTATCAGACATGCCACCTGCGTCAAAAGAGCCTAGCGAGGTCGTGGATCGGGGAGATCTCATGTATGCCAATCTCAAGGTTCGGGGCCGGGTCCCAACGTTTCCAACGCAAGAAGACGACTTTGAAGGTTCTCTTGCTGAACAAATCTTTGATGCAATCAAAGAAAACAAGGAAGACAAAGGCGACTTCTTGCCGACTGGTCAACTGGACAGACACGTCCACAAGCAATCAGCGAAGCAAGAATTGAGGGCAAAACTACCGACAACAATCTCTGCCGCCACCATCGACGACTTCGCCTATCAGATCTGTAACGGCCCCAGCGTACAGCACGTAATCGAAAGGGACGGCCAGATTGTTCAGAATTCTGGGATCAAATCTTACCGCAAGATTTTCGCCATCCTAGTTCTCATTAATCGACTTCCCGCAATTGTCAAACTCCTGCGTGAAGAAGTCTGCGATGCGGATCTTCCACTCAAGAAACATATCGAGCAACAAGGCGATCGGCGAAGATTTCACCTCAGACGTGCAGGTGCCCCGGATGACCCACTCGATTGCTTTCGTTCTTGGGCACAGATATATCTTCGAAATTTCGATCGATACCAATGGGCTATGCTGCCGCCATTTTTTACTAAAGGGGAAAGAAAGAATGTCACGCACTATGTCTTCGACCCTGAGACTGTTCTGCCCTTCGTTTCTACAACCAATACTCTCAATGGTCGTCCGAAGTATCGCGGTGGATATGGTCTGGTCTTCATGGCGGAAATCCACCCCGATCACCATGACTTCAATGGTATAGGGAACGCCTCACAGAACAGCTCGAAGGTATTGCATTATGACATGGTATCAGAAGACTCGATTGCAGACAAACAAAAGGCTTGCCCCAATACCTTCGCCGTCAAGAGC
Source organism: Colletotrichum sansevieriae (assembly GCA_026260285.1). NCBI lineage: Eukaryota > Fungi > Ascomycota > Sordariomycetes > Glomerellales > Glomerellaceae > Colletotrichum > Colletotrichum sansevieriae. Next base: position 106,709 of record JAOQIF010000070.1, on the reverse strand, counting down.
TTGGACTCTCCAAGCAAGAAGGATTTCCAGAAAGAGGTCGAAGTTCTCAAAAGGTTTGGTGGTGACATCCACACCCATCTCATATCTCTTTTGGCTACATACGAGCGGTGTGGCCAATACTTTCTCATATTTCCTTGGGCTGAAGCCGACCTGAGGCGTTATTGGAAGACTATAGCTCCAACGCCAACTTTTGACACCGCAACTGTGACATGGATGGCTGAGCAATGCTTGGGAATTGCTGATGGTCTGATGCACATCCACAAGTACGATTCTGGGCTGCTTCAACTTGCCGAATCCGATAGTCTTCAGGTCCCGGGTGTTGCCCGTAGACCGGGTTCCAAATCATCGACACTTTTTGGTCGACACGGGGGTATCAAGCCCGAGAATATCCTCTGGTTTTCCAATACGACAAAGCAGGGACATAAAGGGGCCTTGAAGATATCTGATTTTGGTCTCTCTGAACTGAACACCCGATACAGCAAATGCAACAAGCCAGGAAGTCAAGTGGCCCGCTCTCCAACATACCGTCCTCCAGAATGCGACTTACACAAAAAGATAATAAAGCAGTCGTATGACATATGGACTCTGGGATGTCTGTTTCTCGAGTTCATTTCCTGGGCTCTTGGAGGCGAAGAGCTAGTGGAGGAATTCACAAGGCGGAGACAATACGTCGACCCAGGGTTGGTGGATATGAGGTCCGACACCTTCTTCAAGATTGTTTTCTCAGAGAAAACAAACGCGAGACAAGCCATTGTGAAGCCGGAAGTTGTCAAGGTAAGTCATCATCGCATAATGCACCTAGCAAGCCACATATTTCATATCGCACTGCTGACTATAAAAATCACGGTTCATCTCTGACCTTCATTCCCATCCATGTTGTAGCGAATATGTTCATGAGTTCCTGCAACTCATCATGGGCGGTATGTTGCTTGTTGAATCTGAACACCAGCCTCGGATGAAATGTCCGCAAGTCCGCCAGAAACTGTTCTCGTTGCACGCAAGATGTGTAGCCTCCCCGGAATTTGCAACTGCATCAGTACCGCGATGAAAAGGTCGATTCTGAAGCGCGACGCTCCTAACTTACGTCTGCACAGGGCACAATGGCACGGAGTTGGTATATTGAAGATGATTTGCGTCTGCGTTTCCTTTTCTTCCCTTGGATAAATGATAGTATTTCCTAGTCTCCAGGTTCCTGCAATTGAGTCATCGTTTCTTGGTCACGCTGCAAACCTCATTGCTTTAACTTCGGTCTCGCGAGTCGTTTGTTATGCTTGGATTGCGCATTTGAGGTGGGCCAGAATTGTCCTTCGTTGCCCGCAGAATTCGGACTCAGACCACTTCAGCGTCTATGTCCAATAAACAGGAATTTCTCGGTCACCACTGGCGGCCACCAGGCATGTCCACTGGGGTAAGTTCATGCAAGCTTTTGTGCGTTGTCATGTATGCAAAGCTATTTGTCTATTTTGTTGTTGTTGTTGTTGTTGTTCTATTTTTCGACGTTAGAGCTAGGCTCGGATCGCTCCCTGGGGCATATGTCGTATAGGGCAAGCCTATATATCTAAATAAATCTACTATATACTATTACCGCTCCTCAAATTAAGCGTCTTCTAGTTAATCGCCTCCCGCGTATAGTATTTCTAGGCCCGGAGGCCGCCCTATCCGTTAAAAATAGCGCGGGCATCCCCTATTTCTAGCTTATATCGCCCGGCTAAGGCTAGTGCTATAGAGGTCTAGGCCCTACTATGCCGGGGCTAGCGTTATTATAAAATCCGGGCAGGGGGCCCCTAGTTAGCAACTATAGCCGGGGCTTAAGCTGCCTATAGGCCCCTAAAGAGGTAGAATTACTTATAGCTTACTATATTTTATTAGGAAAACCGGGATTTTCTTAGAAAAGTTAGTAAGTTGATTTTTATATTTTCCTATAGTAACTCGAATTATTCGGGCTGAGAAATTAGGGTAAAGCGGGGTATAGCGGAGTTCGAGAAGGTTATTAGCTAAAGGGTCTATATAAATAGATTATTTAGTAGTTTTAACTACTAAAGAAACCTATGATTTCTTCAAACTTCTTAAACTACTCTAGATCGCTAATTATAGATCTCTAGTAGCGCTCGGGGTCCCTGAACGGGGATAGACCTAGCTTGCTATTAATTAATAGCTAAGGCTACTAAAATCTCTTTAGGCAGGTTAAACGATAGAAAACCGCGTGCACAGGGGATTTCTATTTTCTATACTTATATCTCTAGGCGCCCTATTGCCTCTAGGTGAAGTGCTTATAATATATCTCGAAATTGCTATGCCCTGAGCGGGTAGCGATTAGGTAGTATAGGAGTTTTTATAGGAGCTTTAGCTCTAGAGGGTATTAAAACGCTAGCCGAAGGTTATTATAGGCGTAGCATCGGGGTCTTTTTCTTATATACTACTATTCCTAGTAATGCTTAGCGATTTTCTTCCGCGCTAGATGCTTTATAGTAGCTATAGTAGCTAACGGGATAGGGTTAGGAAGGGCTATCGAAGCCCCTTGTTTTACGAGTATATCTGCTAACTTATTTCTAGGAATATCTTCATAACCAGGAACCTAGTGAATAAAAACGGGGGAGGTCGCTAAAGCGATATACTCCCTAGCCTGAAGAATAGTTGCCTGTGAGGACAGGGGCGTGTTACCGTATCCCTCCAGGGCGTTGACGACACTGAGGTTATCGATATAAACATGGACCGCGCCCATCAAGCTCTGTAAGCGCATCGCTGTACGAAGCCCGAGGTTTGCAGCTTCAGCTTCAGCATCAGCTATTTGTCTAGCCTGCCGCCTTTGTTGCGGGTGGGGGATCCCTCATATCGGTGCGATGAATACACTCAGACGGGGACTTCAATTTCTGTAGTTGACCTTGCTGTTTCAGTATAAGAATTTATAACATTCTGGTACTTTCTTCCCTAAGTATTGTGCTGGACCATCGGGAGTCTGGGCCTCAATCCTGGTAGAGCGACTGGTGAGGCATCCCCTCAGCTTGACCGTTTGACATCCGGCGCAGTCCTCGTTTGTGGAAGGAGGTCCGGCGAGGCAGCCCATCATCGATAGTTAGCGCCGATGCCTTCTGTTCCTTCAATTTCTGTATGGGCGCTGCTGCCTTGAATCACTGCAGATCTAAAAGTTGATGGTGTCAACACAGCTCGGGGCTGTCACGCGAGACTCCTTGCCAACCAATATGTTACCCACAGCCTGATCTGTCTGCCGCCAAAACGCAGCCTGGTATGCGTGACATGCATTCTCTTCACACCATCTTGAGTTAGTGAGCATGCAAGCCGTCCAAGGGAACTGATTGCGCGGCAAGTTCAATTGGGTAGGAGCTCACTCACCGAATGCATCATGTCACATACACCCGTCAGTCTTCTTAGTGCGTCCAAATGGCCAACCATTATTTTAATAGTTCGAAGTCCTGGTCAACTTGCCCTTTTGAAACTTGATTTTGCCGTTTTCTTTTGGCCCCCTCTCAGCCTCCTGGCCGTATCTTTTTCTCTTACACCAACCCTGGATTGCGCCCCAATCGTGGATAACACAAAGATTCTCAATGACCGACAACCCCTCACTTGACTCGGCTGCAAAGCTTCTGGATGCGATCTTGGAAAAGCTTGTAAAATGCGCGTTTCCCAGCAATACCGGTAAGGATTTCCTACCTGAGGGGGTCCTCAGCGACTTAGTCACCACTAGCTCTGTTGTTCGAGTCCTCTACGACAGCGGAGCTAAACTACAGCCAGAAGACAATAGGTTGGTCGCTTTTGTGGCAAACAATGCTCCCAAAGACTTTATCACAGCATTTTTGCTTGTGTGACGGAGAAAGATGAGCTATTGACCACGATGAGGTTCTTCCAAAGTCAGAGCTTCGACGACAGTCGCCTTCCAGTGACGAACGAACAGCTGGACTTTCCGTCCTCCGTCGCTGGCAAAGCTGTCAAGAAGATATGGCCTTCTCCCAGAATCAATTCTTTCTACCATTTGCAGTGGCTGTTTCTAGCCCCAGTATTGTCGACCCAGAATCCTCAGCAGGTATTTCCCTCACAAACTATCTACCTTTTACTTGGGCGAGGGATATCAAAAAAGGTGGTCGATTCAGTCGGGTTTACGAAGCAGAGATCCATCCCAAACATCAACAAGGTCCTCGAGTCACAGTGAGTCCAATAGGGAAGTCTGGCTTACTATTCTGACTGGTTTTGCTTTTTTCTTCGCCATCTTAGATTGATGGTAAACCATCCCACTTGGCCATCAAAGAGATCATCACCATCGACGAGACCCACAAGACAGGAGTCGAAAATGCTTTTCAAGCCGAAGCAGTGGCCCTTTCAGAGACTAAGGACTTGAAACATCCACACATCATTGAACAAACATCCGCAATTACCGTGGGAGAACAACGTTACTTCATATTCCAGTGGGCGGATGGAGGCAATCTCCAGGACTTCTGGACAACTCCGCACAGTTTGACTCCCGAACTTGTCCAGCAAACAATCGCACAATTGCATGGATTATCCGACGCCTTATCTTCTCTGCATAACTGGAAGAAAGATCAGAATTACCGACATGGCGACCTGAAGCCAGAGAACATCTTAAGATTCCGAGACGAAACCATTGTAGGTGTCCTCAAAATTGCTGATTTCGGGCTCGCCAAAAGACACACGGACTCAACCGACCTAAGAAACCAGGGAACAAGCACCAAATACGGCACAGTTCGATACGAAGCACCTGAGGTTCGTACAAATACGTCAAATAAGGCAAGGTCACGCCTGTACGGTATCTGGTCTATGGGATGCATCATTTTGGAATGGATCACTTGGTTACTTTCGCGTCCCGGTTCTCGTGAGCGTACGGCTGTCCTCCAATGCTTCTACGAGCTTAAAGACACTGGTGGAGCCAACGTTCATCCTACAGTGATCAAATGGATGGACCGTCTCGAACAATACGAGGAGTGTACAGCTCACCGTCCGACAGCCATCAAAGAGTTACTTTGCTTGGTGAGGAACAAACTGCTGGTTGTTCCAATTCGATCTCACAGCAATCTCCACCCCGCCGCGATACCTTCTGCCACTGCCAAACCCGGTGAATGTCGAGCGAACGCTAAGGAACTCTACAATGAGCTAGACAGGATTCTTGTTAAAGCGCGTACGGACAGCAGTTACTTGCTTACAAAGTCAGCTCGGATAAGTTTGAAATTGTTCCCGGAGGCTGTCGAGAGCCCAAACGGAGGTATGGTGATCCATAATAGTACCTCTACGAAAAATGCACATGTAAGTGAGCGAGTGTCAAAGTCCATCGCCTTGGAAGGCTTGGAAAAGTTGCATGCTAAACGTCTATATCTCAGGCTGTAGGTTCGTCATCCATAAGCCATTCCCAACCTTACTAACCACGTCAACATAGACAGACGTGAGTTCTGAAGAATGATACGTACACGTATCAGTTCTTGGGCTAATGGAACACATGTGAAGTATGTGAGTTGACTTCCAGAACTTTTGATTTCGCTCTCGTGACTGCCAACGTCAACTGACATAGATAATTAAAATTACAAAGGCAGTAAGTTGAAAACAACCGACTCAACAACCAATCTGCTTTGAATTATAAACTAATGGACTCTGCCTCCCCAGAACGTGAGTTCAGTTCCGAATACCAAGCTGCTGGCATACCAATTACTTACCAAGTTGGCTTGATTCATATAGACTGTAGGTCATCATAGAAGCTTGTAATCGACATTATGAAGACACATCTCACTGAATCGCTTTCAGCTAAGCGACGTATGGCGGTACTCTACGGATAATCCATTCGCTAGCAGACTTTTGGGCCAGAGATACCCAGACGAATCCAAGAAAACTCGGAAACCCCAACAGAAGCTCTGCCCAGATTGCGAAAATACAGATTTTTTGAAGGCGGGATTTTCCATGGGAGGTACAGTAACAGAATTGCAAGAGAAGTCTGACGAGTGTGACCTTTGTAGAATGCTGCTTCAAGCTTGTAACGAATTGCACCGGTCGGGATACTTTCGCTTAAACAGGCAGGAGTCTTCTGTGTGGATGGACGGCGCAACGGCTCCAATCTTGAGTATCGTCCAGACTTCTGGTGAGTGCCGCGTTACCAGAACTCGATCGCAATCGGCTCTAGAGGAGCGGACGTGGTCTTCAGACAGTTAGCATCTGACATACGCATCTTCAGCTCCTCGAGGTCCAACGAGCATCCAGTTTGGGCTACCACGACTGCATCCACCCAAAAGTTCTCTGCATTTTGATATAATGAAAGAGTGGTTGGAAGATTGTGATCGGGGTGACGACCATGGAAGATGCCAGCCGGCGGACGAGGTCGATCTTCCTACAAGGCTGCTTGACGTGCGAGGACCCAATATACGACTCAGGGCGACGGGGAACCTCAGAGGCAGGTACATCGCACTTTCGCATCCCTGGGGTGACCAGCAAAAACACCGTCACTTTTGCACTTTTAGGGAAAACCTGAAATCTCACGAAGAAGGAATCGACTTCGAGGCCCTCCCGGCCACTTTCCAGGATGCCGTCGAAGTCACACGCAACCTCGGCCTCCGATATCTCTGGATTGACTCTCTTTGCATCATTCAAGGTCCCGATGGAGATTTCACCGAACAGTCGAAACATATGGAAGATGTCTTCAGCTCGGCTTACTGCGTTCTCGCTGCGAGTCGCGCTTACAAGACGACGGTTTTCTTGATGACAGACTTGAAAGGGAATACGTTACTTTCAAAGAGGATTCCGAAAGTCAGTACCACATTTGTCAACACATTGACGACTTTCAAGGCGACCTTCTAGACGGCGCCTTGAACAGTAGAGGCTGGGTGCTTCAGGAACGGGTACTCGCGAAACGAACCATTTATTACACTGAGAACCAAACATACTGGGAATGCGGCGGCGGCATTCGATGCGAAACTTTTGCGAGATTGGACAAGTAAGTCTTTCGTCCTTCTACAACGTTCTGTTTTTGCTAAGCCTGCATTCAACAGTGACGTATCGGCGTTTCTTGGCGACCCCAACTTCCCGAGAGTTGTCATGGACAAATCAAGGGGGGACAGAATCCAGTTATATCAAGGTCTCTACATGCAGTACTCCCGATTACATTTCTCTAGGATACAGGATAGACCTGTTGGGATATCTGGTCTTGAGAAGAGACTCATGCAGAGCTTCGGCATGAGCGGGGGTTATGGTGTGTTTGATGATGGCAAAAGCTTTCTTCATCGAAGCTTACTCTGGCAACGCGGTTCGGGCGAAACCCTAGAAAGGATTCAATTCGCTCCTGAACAAGACATCGTGGTCCCGACCTGGTCGTGGATGGCGTACAAGGGAGGTATCGATTACCTTGAACCACCGGGGAATCAAGTGGACTGGGGCAAGGATGAAATCAAGTCGCCTTGGACTGATAAGGCCCCCGCCTTCCATTACACGTCGGAAAGAAACTCTCACATTGGCTTAAAAGCCATCGCCAGCACTTTTGAGACCAAGAGCGACAGCAGGCCTGCCCCGGATCTGCGTTTCGATGTGGACAGCGAAGAAGAGGGTACATATCCGGACGTTAGGTGTGTTGTGGTTGCAAAATCAAAAGCTGGTCTCGGAAAAACTGACAGAACATGTTACGTTCTTCTTGTTGTTCCTCGAGGATCCGGTGGATTCAGTAACATGGGACTTGTTGAAAGAGTTGGAGTTGGATGCATGCCCGAAAGTCGTGTTTCAACAACATCCGCCTTGGACGTAAACATACGGTAGTTCTATAGAGAAATGGTTTTATATTTTGGTTGATTCTTACTGACTTCTATCTTACCACCGCCAACGCACTCTTCACCGCGAAGTTCTGCTCTGTATCCATGTCCCAAGGCCCGGGCTTGATCCATTCAAGATTGACCTCGGGCCGGAATACCATACAGTACGAGCTTCCTCCGAAATGGAACATGCCAATCTCCTGTCCCTTCTCTATCCTTTGACCCTCCTTTACCACAAAGCTGCATGTAGAAACCTCCACCATCCCGATGAAGACAGCCGCCATCAGCCCAATCTGGGGGTTGTCAGCCTGGATCCAGATGATACCCCTCGTAGCCACAGCGCTCAGATAAGGTTGAGAGTACGTCGGCGCCGCAGGGTCGATGTGACCTTGGCCCTTAGCGCCAGCTAATCCCTCGTAGTAGTTCTCGCTGTAGTACGTTCCCGGTACTGAATCGATGGCTACAACCTTTCCGCTCACGGGTGCGTGCCAACGGTGGTAACTCAGAGCGCTCAAGAAAGCCTGATACACCGTTCCGCCGACGAACTGTGAAGTGTGCTTGCTGCAGTTCAGCATGTTAGCGAGCGAGTAGGGCTGACCTTTGAGGTAAAAGGTGTCAAAGAGCTTCACCCCTGTCTTGACCTGCAATGGGGCTGACTCGCATGGGTTGGCGATGACCAGCGTCGGGTCCGGGTATCTCTTGTCTCGAGGGCCATGATCCGGCGCCTCGACCGGACGGACGTGACCACGGAACTTCCTGACAAAGAAGTCATCCCATGAGGCGAAGCCGAAGTACTCCCATGAAGGGTTGCAATCAAAAAGTTCCTCGAAGTTGTAGTTGGTCTTGCCGTTGTTTGCCTTCTCGGCAATGATTTCTCGTCCTTGTTTTGAGAGCCAGCCGTCGAGACATGCCCGTGACGCAGGTGTTGTGAGAAACTTGCCCCACGCGTTGAGGACGTCCGCGATAGCGGCATTGACTTCAGGGAGAAGGAAGAATTCGTAGCCCGAGTCAGTACCCATAGGGTAGTCGAGGAGTGCGTTGATGGGACACCCGATGAACCCAATGATTGTCGATGGGTCGGACTTGCGGACAAACCCCGGTCCAGACTGCATCACTAGATCCAGGATCGGGACAAAGTCGTCAAAAGACTTGATGGCTCGGTGACCGGCGGGGTCCTGGGGGTACTTCCTCGATGACTCGGTGAACATCTTGTTGGCCAGCTTGGTGAGATGGGAGTTCTCGGCTACAAGCTTTTTGAGAGCTACGAGACTCGGATCCAGAGGCTCAGTGCTCTTGGACGGTTTCGCCTTGGCTTCCTTGGCCTTCTGGACGGTCCATTGCGTGATGACATTACGGTCTTTGGGAAGCCAGTGGCCTGGGGCTTGACTGCGCGAAGCCTCCTCCTTGGAGATTTGTGGCTTTCTGAAGAAGTACGATGTGACGTGAAACATGCTGAACGAGTCTATTGGTATTCGGTGTTTAGAACCATGTGTAAGTTAGTTCAAGGGAGAGAAGAGCTGCAACGCCGCGGTTTATACCTGGCGAAGGATTAGGCCATTAGCTAATTGTGTCTTGCATACACGTGAGTGTCAGTTTCCGTGACTTTTCGTTTCACGCAACGCAGAACCCCGTCCATTGCAGGCGTCGGGTGTGCCATGACTTGTTTCTGCTGCAACAGTGCCGCCTTCGTAATGTCTTTGCAGCTGGTGAAACACGTCCGGGGAACCAAAAAAAGACGTTGGCATAGGTGGCCCAACGTTCTCGACTGGGTCGGTCTCCATCCTTTTTTGGGTTTTTTCAGATGTTTATAATGCCGCATTCTGCCTTCGAGAGGGAGACCGGACACGGTTGCGGTCAGTAAGCATGCCCCACTCGTTGAGAAGTCCCAGACATGGCGTTCAGCGAAGCCGGAGTAGAGTCCTTGCTCAAACCAACACATGGTCTTCGTCCAAAGGGTCATGGACGTGTAAAGCGTCGGCGGCTCCCAGTCCGTTCGAGCCGATCCGTACTACCGGGCGTAGACTGATTGATGCACGATGGCGTAACTGCCGACTAAGCCGATGGCGGCCCCGAGAGGATGGGTGGCTTGCTGGCTTGCTGCCGCACAATTGCTTGCGAATGCGGATCTGACTGACAGAGAAGCTTTCCATCTGATGGGTGACGGAGGAAATCGGGGACTGGTTTCGGCTGAAGAAGCGATCTGCCGTTTCTTGGAGTTGTTCAGCACGAGTCAAGGTGAAATTCGAGTGGGCGACTGAGTTTGTCGTTAAGCTCGGCTTGCGCATCTGATTGCGTGAACACGGTGGCACGGGTTGGGAAGGTGAACACGGGTGCTGATGATGTTATTGTTGGCGGCGGTCAAAGACCTCGCACACCATCATATTGAAAGCATGAAATTGGAGCTTCTCCGAGGACAGCTTGATGTCGCGTTGATGAAGAAAACCTACATGCTCACTTCACTCAGCATGGCAATCGTTTCGCAAAACAAGATGGAGTGAAAGATGCAAGAAGCAAAAAGCAATGCGCTCGCGAGAGTGGAATTTAACCACTGCCACTCCCCGAGGTGGGCTCGAACCACCAACCTCCAGATTAACAGTCTGACGCGCTAGCCAATTGTGCCATCGGGGATGAGTCGCTTTTTGGTCGACGAGAGGTCTGGCCGAATGCGGGGCTAACTCGCGTGTGAGTACCGGAAGCGCCTGGGGCTTTGTTGAAGCGACAGTCTCAGTAACATCGCCAGGAGATGAATCCTGAGCTGCCTTTTGCCATCGTAGGGCTCATCGCCTCGCGGCGTCGTCGGTGTAAGCGCCGCGCCGCCGACGAGACCGCAGATTTCTATACTGTCACCAATTCTTGGCCGTGGGAGAAGACACCTCGAAGACCGGGGATATCGTGAATGCAGAAGTGCATCAACTGCATGCATAATGCCTCAAACACGGCAGTGACTGAGACATTGAATGCCCTCCTGAGATGGAAGCAAACAGGCGCGCAACTTCCTTCACGGGAAAGAGCGCCAGGTTACCTAATGGCGGCTACTTGCTTCCAGAAAAAGCAACGCGACGCGTGCTACCAGCGCCTATGACATCAGAATTCATCAGACCACGCCTCGTTCGCGTTCCTTCCCTCCTGGCCACTAAACATCTCCCAACATATTTCTCTTCCGGCTGTGTTCCTTGGAGCATCTCGCATACCAATTGATGTCAATTGACTTTACAACAAGCACTCCGATTCCCTCGTACCTTTCATCGTCGCTCAACGCATCACAACTACCATGGTCACTACCCGCGCGGGAGACAACGCCAATGGCCAGGCGGAAGCTCCTCCTGCAGCTGCTGGCGAAAAGCACAGCATCGAGGACGACACCGTCGGCACGTCTCCGGATGCCAAGCGAGCGAAGAAGGCGGATGACACCCGTCAGACTACTCTAGAGGAAACTCTGGAGGAGCAGGACAATACAGAGGCCAAGACCGCCGAGGCAAAGGAAGAGAAGGCAGATGACGATACCGAGATGAAGGACCAAGACGCCAATGGCACCGATAATGCGAAGGCTACTGATGACGCGGAGGCCGCCGAGGCGAAGGAGGAGCCAACCAAGGGTGAAACTGGTGGGAAGACGGAAGACATCAAGACGGAGACTACGGAGGAAAAGTCCCAGAGCAACAAGAAGGCAAACGCCGAACAGGGCAGTGGAGATACCGCCGAAATTCCCCACGGGGATCAGAAGGTTCCCTCCAACGTTCTGGAGAAGGGCATCGTCTACTTCTTCTTCCGCGCTCGGGTCAACACCGACCAACCCGAGGAAGTAGACGACATTGCCCGCAGCTACATAATTCTCCGTCCCATGGCTCCCGATTCTAAGCTTGCCGACGGTCCGATTGGCGATGCTGGCAACACCCGTCTGCTTGCTCTCCCCAAGAAGGTTCTTCCCGTGAGTGGCAGGGACCGTTTTATGGTATTCGTTGAAAAGTTCGGTCCTTCTTTCTCCGAGCTGAAAGAGCAGTTCCTGTCCAGTGGTGAGAACCAGAACAAGTCTGGAAACTCACACGTGCCTGCCGCGACTCCTGCAGGCGAGGGGGTCTACGTCATGACGACGACTGGCAGAGAGAGCCACCTCGCCTACATGCTCACTCTCCCTGAAAAACTGGGCGAGGTTCAGAGCGATCTGGGCCTTAAGGAGCAGGGAAGCTTCATCTTGAGCACCAAGAACCCTAAATTCCCTGGCCCTGCCAATGCTAGACTCCCGGAGGATCCTGACTTCCCTCAGAAGTAAGTCTTGGACCATCGGGGGACTATTAGCGATACGTCACTAAGAGATAATTCTAGGATCAAGGAGGAGTTCCGCGACCTCCGCTGGATGCCGTCGAAGCCAGAGCACCTCGACTACGTGAACGCTCAGATCCTCATGATCGGGGAATCATCTGGAATTAGGGCCGCTACGGAGCCTCGTAAGAAGGATGTGGAGAAGGACAAGGAAGGGCCGAAAGAGGTTCTTGAGGAGATCGAGGAAGAGGATACCAAACGGATGCAGAGCCTCGCGGAGGATGACTCCACCGCCATCTTCGCCGATCTAGAAGCGCGTGCCAAGGACTATCCGAAGTTGAAGACCACATTCTAGGGCGATCGACCTGTCGTGTGCATGATGGATAAGAAGGCGAAGAGAACGGTGCGCGATGGAGGCGACGGGTAAAGTAAAGATGGTGGCAAGAAGCTATGATATCAACCTCGACGACATCATCAGCATCGATAGAGGGGGTACAAACGGAGAAAATGAATTGGAGTTCTTGCCATAACGATGCTTCAGAACCCCGAAACACCTTCCGGATTACTCCCACGCGTAACAGGGTTCATAAAATTCCGGTTCCAGAGTTGGGGGCGACTGTGAGATTTCTGGAGCTGAGTTCGGAATCGAAGAGATTTCTCCAAACAACCATGATTTGCAATTGCAATTGCTTCAGACATCGCAGAAACAACCCCTTACGATTCTTTAGGCATTACATACCAATTACCTTTATTCCAACATCCCCGTTCCAAGCTGGGAGTCCACCCCAGAATAGCAACGAGCTCATTGATGTTGTAGTGCGCGAGCTTGAACAGTTCAGAGACTGACATGGCTTCGCATGTAGTTGACCGAATCATGGCCCTGGTAGGAAGGGCATGGAAATGGAGGACCAAGGGCTTGGAAACGTAGCGGCAAGATCAAGCTGGGGGATATGACGCGGTTTCTAGGCGACTGTATTTGTACTTGCTTGAAGTCGCCCTTCTGGCCATTAGGAGCATTTCGGAACCCAAGCCTTTGCTGAACGAGAAGCATGACTGGGTGATTTCTTTGTATAATGGCCTGGACGGCTTCGTCCACCTTCCAAGCCTTCTTTCATCCTGCCCTCCACTGTACCTCCGTTCGTAGAAAAGATCCTCCTTCTCGACTTCGTGGTGAAGTATAGGAGCGGTTTCTGCCTTTCTTCAAATCACAGCTACGATGTTGCTGTCGACCACACGCAATTGGTGCGCGGCGTTGCGTCTGTTCGGCTCTTGGGCCGCAGGTACGTCCTTTTCGTCGACAGCTTGGTCGCGTTTCGCAGGTGGATGTGTTTGTGCTCGTGGATTGGAGCAATTCATCTTCAAATATTCTTCAGGTAGTGGTTCTTGAACTTCTTGTTGGCCCGGTCCGCGCCGCGCAGAAGGAATTGGTCGCCAAGCACCTCGAACACGAATTTTCGCGAACTCTCGTCCTTGACTGTATCAGACGCAGCCCCGGGCTCCTTCACCGGTATCTCGACCTTGAACCACGTTCCCTCCTTGGGAACGATCTTCATCTCGTTTTTTAGTGTGATTATCTCGAATGAGAACTTGGAATCCTTGATCACGATACCCTTGATACCGACGCGACTCGGGCAGGAGCTGCGCGAGACCTCCACCTCGGCCCCGTGAAACTCTGCCGCGCTCAGCTTCGCCGCTGCACCTTGTCCCCCTCCGTAAAGCTCCGAGCCCAGGATCTCCTCGATGTAGCCCAGCCAGAGACGGTGGAGAGGGGCGAAGACGGCGTACTTCTGGCCCTCGCGGGGTACCTCGTACAGGCCGCGCTTGCGTCGCTCGCGTGCGGAGAGGGGCTTCGGTTTGAGCTTCTGCTTCTTCTTGGCTTCTTCGCGGGCCTTTCGGCGGTTTGCGCGCGCGTTCGATGGGGGAGGAGAGGTAGGACGGAGGTAGAGCGGTCGGTACTGGATTTTGTCTGTAAAGATGCGGTTTGCGGTGTCGGGAGAATGCGCTCTGGCCAGGAGTGCCTGTGTCATTGGTTGCGTAGCGGGCGTCATATTGTCGTGGCCCCTCGCGTCGTTCGTGGGATTGTCTCTGCGATCAAGTCTGTAGGTGTTGACGTTGACGCTGATTCTCGCTACTGCAGCATTCGAGAAAACTAAATGTTAGTGCCTCCGGATTTCTTGGTTGGTGGGGCGGGAACCGGGATGGTACTCGAATAAAAAGATACGTATCTTTTACCTCTGGCTAGCAAGGATTCGCAGTGTTGGCGTTCACATGCCGAATAGAACGCTAGAGCCGCCGGTTGGCTTCGAGCTCGGCTTGAAATGCGCTGGAAAGTTGGGCGGGCGAGTGGCGCTTGACCTCAACGGTCCACCCAAAAGTCCCGCGGCATGACACTGGGACTCTCTGGCTCGCCCACGGTGCTTTGGAGGAGAGTGTGGTCCACGGGAACAAGCACCGGCGCCAGCACCAGCACCAGCAAAGCAATCCCTCGGCCGTCCTCCACACCAATTTACGATTTGTCTACTGAGCAGTTCCCAATCATCTGCGATTGTGTTCTAAAAAGAACCTGTGCCTGCGACGACTCTCAGCAATGGCAAGGTCCTTGCACGCTTTCACTCTTTGAGCTGAAGCATCTGAAAGCTCCGTTTACACGATCGACGATACCCAACTCACCCATTGATACCCCAAATCGCCATTGCAATGGCCGAAAACGACGACTCTGCGCCAGATCTGAAGATCCTGGGCGACCAAATCACTCTCCAGCCCAGCGGCTACATCAAACCGCCACGCGATGACGAGAAGGAGGAAGCATTGATGAAGCACATGGCCCGCTTCCGCTCCGAACCCCTACAGTACGTCTGCTCTGCGCCGGTTGATCACCGGCCTCGGCCTCCTCTTGGATCCAGGAACAGGACTGACTAGCTGTCGCGCCAGGTTCCTTCGCGAAGTCTCTCTTTACGTCTCCGGCACCGGCTGGCGCGCCTACGACAATGTCATCGGCCAACCCATCTTCTACTCCGGCTTCAGCGACAAGATCAAAGATGCGGTGCTGTCAGCGCCCCTTTTACAGGCGCGCATCGCTGACCTCGCCGAAAAACGCGTCAACGTCGAAGAGAAGGAAGGTCTGCTAAACAAGGAGGATAAGGACTTCCAGCTCAAGCGCGCGCGCAGACGGGCAGCTATCGAGTCCGGTATTCAGGAGGTCGCAGAGAAGATGACGGACGATATGATTTGCAAGTTCGAGAGCAAGACCTTCATCCGAAGCGCGTATTATCTTGTCACACAATTGACCCTGCGAGCATATCACCAGGGCATCCACGTTTCCAGCGAAGAGGTTCTGCGGTTGAGAAAGGTCGCGGAGGAGGCCGAAAAGAAGAAGCAGAGCATCATCTTCTTGCCTTGTCACCGATCTCACGTCGACTATGTCTCGCTACAACTTATTTGTTACCGATTGGGCCTGGGTCTGCCGGTTGTCGTGGCCGGCGACAATCTCAATTTCCCCTTGGTTGGAAGCTTCTTGCAGCACGCCGGCGCAATGTGGATTCGAAGATCATTTGGAGATGACATCCTTTACACGACCTTGGTGCAGACATACATTGACACCCTTCTACAAGGAGGCTACAACTTCGAGTGCTTCATCGAGGGAGGTCGGTCGAGGACGGGCAAGTTATTGCCCCCGAAGTTTGGAATTCTCAACTTCATCCTCGATAGTATTCTGTCTGGGCGGGTGGAGGACGCCGTCATCTGCCCAGTGAGCACGCAGTACGACAAGGTCATTGAGACAGAGGGGTACGTGACCGAGTTGCTCGGTGTACCCAAGAAGAAGGAGAACCTGGCAGACTTCGTGTCGGGTGGTTCTTCCGTCCTATCTCTACGCCTCGGGCGAGTTGATGTCCGATTCCACGAGCCCTGGAGCTTGCGCGATTTTATCAACCAACAGCTTGTCAAGCTCGCGAGGTTACCGACTGGACTCAATCTGGACACAAGGAACCCAGAGAACACTGCCATTCGCCAAAAGCTGCTACGAACGCTCGGCTACAAGGTGCTTTCAGACATCAACGATGTCTCGGTGGTCATGCCTACTGCCCTGATTGGCACCGTCCTGCTCACCCTCAGAGGTAGAGGAGTCGGCAAGACCGAACTCGAGCGTCGTGTAAATTGGCTTACTGATCGCGTTCGAGCGAAGGGAGGCCGCGTCGCCCACTTCGGTAACGCACCGCTTTCAGACATCATCGAACGCGGTCTTGAAGTTCTGGGCAAGGACTTGGTTGGTGTGGTAACAGACCTGCCAGAACCTACATACTACGCCGTTGACAGATTCCAACTCTCCTTCTACCGCAACATGACTATTCATCTGTTTATCTCGGAGGCGATCGTCAGTGCTGCCATGTACATGAAGGTCAAGCAGGGAGGTGGTCCGGCCATGCAAGATATCTCGTTCCAGGAGCTTCAGGGCCAGATTCAGTTTCTGTCATCGCTATTCCGTGGCGAATTCATTTTCCCCAGTGACGGTCTTGCAGCCAATCTGGAAAAGACGTTGCGGGATCTCGAGGCTGACAAGGTTCTGAAGCTGCACCGAGACGAGGCAGGCAAGGTGACGGTGGTCGGTCTGTCCGATCACGAAAGAATGGTTGGACGAGAGAACTACGACTTTTACTGTTTCCTCATCTGGCCGTTCATTGAGGCTAGCTGGCTCGCCGCAGTCTCTCTAATGGGCTTGGCACCACCTCTTGGCCAGAAGCAGGACATCTGGATCGAGGTTGCCAAAGCCCAGAGCAGTGCTCAACTGGTAAGTCATCGGATCTCGAGATGGCAGACACACAGATAACTGACAGAACACTAGCTCGGCAAAACGCTTTACCACCAAGGTGATCTAAGCTATTTCGAAGCTGTAAACAAGGAAACGCTGAAGAACGCGTATCAACGATTTGAGGAGGAGGGTATTCTACAAGTCGTCAAGTCGAGGGACCCCAAGGTTCCACCTCGTCTGCGTCTTGACCCTGAATGGTGTCCTTCGCGCGACCCGGAGACGGGTGTCCTCCATGCTTCCGGTCGACTGTGGGATTTCACTGAGAAGATCGCGTCTAGCCGTCGTGAAGGCAAGAACCGTCGTGATGGCGCTACCGTCAGCACGCGCGTGCTTCGCCTGACAGATCTCCTCGGGAAAAAACTGTTCGAGGCGGCCAAGGTGGGCGACAAGAAGAGCGCCTCGCCTACTCTCAGCATCGAAGATGCCCGGCAACTCAAGAAGAGTGTCAAAGAGCAAAGGAGGCGTAGGTCATTGGAGAACCGCGCGCATCTGTAACTTCTGTATTACTGTAAACGTGTAAAGCGGGTATGATATGATTATGATCTAGCCTAAATACGAAACTGGCATCATCGCGTCCTTAGATTTATAGGAATGCGATGAGCCGCTAGCTTATATGCTACGGGTTCTCAAACTTTGGCATCCAACCTGCTTCTCCTACTGGGTATTAGGCTTGAGAATGATGTTATCAATAAGTCGTACGGAGGGACCGTCGCTGTGTCCCAAGTCCTCCCCTGGCTGCGGCTCTTCTACAGGCAGCATCTTTACGGCACCGCTGAGGATGCCTCCCTTTGTCGGCACAACCGTGTTGATCTCCTGCATCGTATCCGGGTCCGCAAGTGAGATGTAGTCCACCTCAAACATGACCCTTTCCTTGGACGCCAGCTTCGACTGTTCAGACAGCACATGAGCGGCGACCTGATTCGCCGCCCCGAGGATCGCCTCTCTGTCTAACGACCCTTGTCGGTACTTCTGTTCCGCAGCCTTGAGGGCGCGGTTCAGCACCGTAGCAACCTTGCGTCTCCGCGTGCCGAGGTAAACGTTCCGGGAGCTTAGAGCGAGTCCGTCGGCCTCGCGCATCGTTTCTCCGATAATGACCTCCATAGGCAACATAAAGTCCTCGACCATGCGCCGGATCACAACAGTCTGCTGGACATCCTTTTGTCCAAAGTACACCCTCTCCGGCTGGACAATATTGAAAAGCTTCATGCAGACCGTAGCAACGCCTCTGAAGAACGTCGGCCTGCTCGCGCCCTCCAGAACCTCGCCGACCGGCGTTATCGTCACAAAACTGCCCTTGCTACCGGGCTCCTGTCCGGGGAAGCCGGAGGGGTACATCTCGGGGGTCGTCGGCGCAAACACGGCGCTCACGCGACCCAGGTTTCCTCCGTCATCCGCCAGCTCGCGATCGAGGTTGCGCAGGACCTCGGTGTCGCGGGCCCAGGTCACGGGGTACGACGCCAAGTCCTCGGACACTCCGAACTGCGCGGGGTTGACGTATATCGAGACGACGACGTGGTGGTTTTCGCGGGCGGCGGCGCGGATCAGGGAGAGATGGCCCTCGTGCAGGGCGCCCATCGTCGGGACGAGGCCGACGGAACGGTACTCGACGGCGTGCGGGCGGCGCCATTTTCGGAGGGCCGAGACGTCGCGGAAGACACGGATCGGACTTGAGGGGACTGTTTCTGCGGAGGAGCTCGAGGTTGAGCACGCCGTTCGGAGCTGGGTGCCGGTGCGCATCGGGCTCGTGCCCGCAGCGCGGAGGGTGCGGGCGAGCATGGTTTAGGGATTTTTGGGGGCGGCTAAATTGATGAGGATTTGAATACGTCAGATCTTAGGGAGGAAAAAAAGCATTATTCGCCATTGTGGAGGCGCAATGGCTTATAGGGTCCGCGGTTGTGATGGTATCTGCGGCGGATTTTTGGGGACGGAGGGAGGTTGGTGGGGATGGCGCTCCTCGGTGATGTCGGTGAGCTCTCGCCGGTGAAGGGGCGGGCACCTCAGGCTGGAGCTCCTGTGGGTCTCGCACGTGAAGGACATCATCTTATCTAATCTCATCGGGATGAGTAAGCGCGTCTCTCTGACCGGGGTCACTGAGAACTAAGAAATCGGTGAAGACCAGGTCGGGAATTTGGGTGTTATCCACTGAATAGCCTCTCCAAACTCCCGCTGTCACTACCCTCCTTCCTAGGCTCCCATACCGAGAACTCTTTTTTTTTTTTTTCGAGTCGCAATAACATCCTGTCTGGCAAATCAGCAGCAACTATTCGTTCTCTATGCTACACAAAATCATGCCAGGTCGATCCGTCGCACGACATGGCACCAGAGAAACCTCGTGTAACACGAGGCATGCGAGATTGCCGTCACCCTCTTTCACGATTTGGCTAATGTTGCGATCTCTTACCCGATGAATCGCTCTTCCCTGCTCTCCCCCCCGGCCTCCTCGCTCTCTTGTCAGCGTCCTTCATTCATGGGCCAGATGATTTTCACTTGTCGACTTTCTCTTTTTCGACATTGGAACCGATTTGTCAATCTCCTGTTTCACGCCTGGAGACACTTTCTTGGCGGACAGGCGGAGACGCAGCAGAAGTCATGGGCTGCTGCTTCGCAACTCCTACTTGCCATCGACCTGCCGCAGCATTCCCCCCCAAAAAAAAAACAAATGGGTGGCTTGGTACTTCAGACGAAAGACGCAGGAGATCGAAGGACTCGGGTCTCTGCAGGTCGCTGCATATGGGGGGAAGACAGCCAATCTCCCGGCCGATACTCGTGCAACCCAGATAACAGGCTGGACTACCTTAACAAACGACCAAAATACCATTCAGGTAACCCGCACGCTGGGTTTCTTCAGCGCCAGAGTGGCTGCCAAGCCATGCTTTGTGCGAGAACGAGTGTCACGAGCAAGAGGTCTCGACCCTGCACTTCTTCAGGCTCACTGGGCCCTGAATATCTGAAGTTCCAAGCAACTGGGCGTATGTGCCAACGTTCCCAGAGGGCAAGGCAAGTCGCTTCTTGCAAAGGCGAAGCCCGGAGCCAACGTCAAGTTGCGCGACTACTCAACCTACCCCTTCCCGGTTTACCTGGCCATCCCGACGTCCAGGCCCCCACAAAGGCTACCCGCGAGCAAGGCAAAAACTTCCCGAGAAGCTTATCGTTTCCCGCTGAGGAATGTCAGCTTCACCCATGTGAGCGAGACCCTGTGGTTGGGCGGTGTTGTGGGGGAACACGGAACAAGACATGACGACAGCCGTGTATCGCATCCAGGGTCCGTTCTAGCTGGGTTTGCCACGAAAACTGGAGCGTTGAGTGGGACAAAGCTGCGGCTGTTCACTGTCTATTGCAGGGCGCTGCTCTTTTGGCCACAGTCACTGTTGGATTTGCAGACGCGACACAACCCGGAAGGTCGGGTACTTGTGTGGGTTGAGTTGCTGACTGAGGAGCGAGACAACAGGTGACTGCATTGGACAGCCCGCACTCGCTTCCTGGCGGCCTTCGACGCCAGTCATCATCGGACGACGCTTGCTTTGCGTTACGGCGTAGGTCGTGCTACCTACCCTCTACCTTGGACAAAAAGCTAGAATACCTCAGTACGCAGTGTTTCTCTACCAGTATTGGGTGGGCAGATTACCCCAATGTGGCTGAAAATGGGTGGCGAAAGGCACCAGACGACTCCCAGATGCAAGTACAGCTTACATGATGCTCTGTTTCATTCTGGTTCGTCACATCATCGTCTTGGCATCTATATGCAGCCTCTCTCGAGGCTCGACGTCTTCTCGGCAGACTAAGTAGCCGGGCGGATGGACGGGTCCATGGCTCCTCACGATGGCGGAGCATTACCTAGGATCCGTGAAGGGGCGGTATTGCACACGACCTCTTCCTCTTCCCAGCGAGACAAGAACGAACGAATGGAATCTCTGGGCAGGGTCAATCCTGAAGAATCGACATTCTAGAAAGCTCAACGTGGGCAACGATATCCGGTCGACGCAACTCTGTATTTCTTCTGGGAAAGACACCGTGCAGAGGGCGGAGGGCGCGGGACGCACGCCAAGCGAAACATGGGCAAAAGCTTCACCGGGCTGTGAACCTTGCCGCACAGGCCTATAACCGCGATGTCTGATACTGATATGGCAACAGTCGACGACGGTTAACAGCTAAGGTGCAGAGGATTGGATGATATTAAGCCTTCCATTATTACACCCTGTCTGCTTAGGTCCAGACGTCTCCACGGCTCAACTCACCCGCCGCGGCGATCTGCTTCTGCAGCCGACATTTTGACTTCTGACCTTCGCCCGAGCTTGCTAATTTTGATTGACAACCCGGTCGACAGTGTCTTATGGCATCGAATTATGGGCTATACTTACCAGAGCAGCAGAGTATAATTGCCAGATAGAGACGAGATGGCCCCCGCCGGCCGGCACGTGCTGTAAGATCGTCCTTCCCGGCAGGAAAAACAGGCGGGTGCCGGTGCACGACGATCAAACCGTCCAGAGTGGCCTGGAGCAAAACATTTTCGCGGCTGGGGAACATGAGATAATCGGGAATCTGGCATGACAGTGGGGTTCTCCTCTTCGTGTTGTGGGCAGCAAAAACCACCGCGCAATATGCCATCATCGGCTGGCGGATGCAAAGATCCACGCGGAAACGAAAGGCGCCACAGGAACGGGTGGTGAAGTCCAGCGGCAGCATCATCAAGCGGTTGCAACTGCAATTCGCCCCGTAACAAGACAAACAAGGCCCTGGAGCATGTTATTGCGCGTCCTGGGAGTTGATATGCAAAGCTTCTGCAGGGAAGGAAGACGAAAAGAAGGCCGGCAACACATGCCAGACCGCCTGATGGGCCAATTATCAGAGGAAATCCACAACAAGCTCACAGGCCCCCCCGCAGGGGACGCACAAAAAGGGGGACAAGTCAAGAAAAAAGCCAAGCCATGATTCTCTGTATTTGCGACCGTGATGGCACTGGCAATACTACCATCGCGGGGCCAGACGCCCTGGTGTGTCTGGTTCGCAGAGGACAATAATACAAGATCACCAAAAGACGCAACTGACGACGATGCCCCTACGCGCCGATTTCTACTTGGCGCTGAAGGCTTGGCATTCTAGGGAGCAAGAGAAGCCGAAGCAAGTCTCTGACAGAGGTCAGATACAAGGACAAGGACGGGGGCGTTCAGGACCATCCCTGAGCTGAAGACGAGATGTGTGATGCTGCCTCGGGCCGCCGTGCATTGTTGGAGCTGTGCTGAACATCATCTCCGGCTGAGGTGAGAGGCTTAAAAATCAAGATGCCAAAAGCAACTTCAGCGACGGCTGTGACGCAGTGGCAGACGGGGGATGTCAGGGCTCAAGTCACCCTCCCTTATCTTCCGTCTTTCAGGCTTCACCCTCCCTTCTGTTCTACTACAGCTCAATGAGGTGGTCATGGGAATGATGCCATGGTGTATGTATGGTGTGGCACCGTGAATTGGTTCCTTCGAGCGTAATTCTAGCGGCACCTGGAACCCGGGAAGACGGATCTGCGAGGTACTATCGAACGGGCATGTGGGAGCGGGCGGTGGTGATTGGTGAAGATTGTGGCTGTGTGTGGTCTTGTGGTCCGAGGGGACCGGGGGGGTCTCACCTCTAGGACATGGATCGCAAGGTGATCTGTTTCCCGCCGTGTTCTTCAGTGCCCATTTGATGATGGACAAGCCAGTGGCAATACTGCATTACGATGTGCAGCTGGTGGTGGTTGCTCAAGTGCGCGACATTGGCAGGTCTTGGGCGTATTTGCTTCTGTGGCCGTTCAGGGAATATCGTCAACGAACCCCCCTCCCGGTGAATGGGAATGAATGCCGCAGCTGGGCGCTGGCTGAAGACATCTCTCTCGGGTGTCGGCTCCGATGACGGGTTTTCCGGTGCTCTGGCCAGGTTGGATGGACGACATCGAACCTTCCACCGCCACTCAGGGTGCCTGCCAAATCGTTGTTGCTGCTGGGGTTTCTCTAGCCGGCGGTCAAAACCGCAAAAGCAACAGTCTCACAACAAAACATTTCCAACGACTCACAACTCGTCCTCCACCAAGGCCCGACATCGTGGACAGGTACATGCAACATTAAGCCACAGACAGCCAGACTTCTGGATGTCACCATCGGCAAACGCTTCTTCCATCTTAAAAAGTGGAACCCAGGGGACCGCTCCGGTTTTAGAAGATCCCGCCAAGCGAGAGGCCCCGTCGACAGAGACGATACGAACACGCCTCAGAGTGCACGCATCACATACGTCCCACGCTGGATTTATGTGTTTCTCCAGGCCAGTCTCTTACTCTCCACGAGCCCTCTTCGGATCTCTCCCCTTTTCTTGAGGTTCACAGCCACATATACAATAGGGGCCCTGAATGATTATAGCAGTTGGACATCCCCACTGCCCCAGGACTTGCCCGGTTAAGCTATTGCAACCAGAAATTGTTAGTGTCTTACCCTGGCTAACCCTTGAACGCCAGCAAGGGCAAAGTCACACGCTAACAATCTTTCAGGGGGGATATTGTCGACGCGTACAACGTCCACACCCCCCGTCGCCTATCATTTTCTCGCCCGTTGCCTCAACTCGACCGGATCTCTCTTCGTTCTGTGTTCCGCCTTCTCTCTCTGAACTTCTGAAGCAGCTTCGCTGATCTGTCCCCCTGACTTGCCCGCTGTCCCCTCGCAATTCTCAGTCTCCCCACACACGCGCGCCCGCGCTCTATGCGCCCACTCCATTCCCATACTACGGCTCGGCTGAGAGACATGGACTTGGGACGTTGGCACTGGGATCTCAAGAGACGAGACTCGTTCTGAGAGGGACGCCCACGCTCACGCCCCATTCGTCCCCAAAAAGACCCGAGCTCGACCCGATATCGACCTGTCTGGAAAGCCTAGGAAAAGTTCTGGACTCACTCAATTCCAACGACGTCCATCGGTCACTGACCGACCTTTTTTCTGCCGACTCGCCCGATAATCGGCATTGCTCTGTCTTTTTCGTCGGGATCCACTACAACCTCTGTTCTTCTGTTTCTTAACGTGAAGAACGGCCAATATCGCGCCTCAACACGCCATCCACGGCGACTTCTCGAGATAGAAGCCGCGCAACCTCTTGACACGTTCCCGGCTCACAACGAGGTCTTCACAGACTGGCCCAATTCATCCTTCAGGTACGGATATAATTACCAAGATTCTCAAACGGCGTTCTGCTGCGACATACGTACTCGCAACATCATTCGCATACCCTGCGTTTTCTTCAAGACGTGTCTTGACTTTCGACGCTGTCGCTCTTACATCCCATAGCCCAGGGCCAGTAACCCCTGAACCTAACCCGAGCCTGACTTGGGGGAAAGGGATTCCGCGCCGCCGAGAGATTCACTTCTGCGGCTTTGTCCATATTTACACATGCGCTGCCGACGACACCGTTTTTACTCATGCTTCCGCTCTCCATCGGTCCCGTCCTCCAATTCCTCATCTTAGAATAATCAACCCCGTCGCGTAACCTTTCTTCTTAGGTTGAACCCCGCGGGCTTCCGGAGACACATATACACATTACACAGTTGACACTCGACATAGCATTCTCTTCACCGTCCACACACAGCCATATCATCCCATCCGTACTTCTGTACAAGGACACACACAAGCACAACACACATCGATACACACACCACACCCCGAAAGAGAAACGAGAACTCTGTTGCGCCCACCCACGCGCCCCAGACAGGCCACACCTTTCGCCCGGGATTCCTGCATATGTAAACGACCTTAGCGGCACGAGAACAGACCAAGTCTCACCCACCACCACCACAACCAACCAACCCAACGGCCAAGGCCTGTAAGAGGGTACCCAGGACCACTCTTCACACCTCGCCATCTTGCGCGCTAGTCAAGTCAATCTGGCTACTGTCTGAGCTGCCTTTTACCCTTTACTTTCCCAACACTGGACGCCCAAAGCCTGTGACCTTTTGTTCGCTCTCGACTTTTCACTCACAAAAGCCGCTTCTCCGCTTCTCGCCGACCGTTTCACCAACCAACGTGTGCCGCGCCGCCAAATCGCTCCCGTCCCGATCGCGCCCCCGAACGAAGATCATCGCGCTTTCGAAAACACAACATTTCATTCAGCCGTGTTCTCACGGGATCTGTGGTCCCGTACCATCTGAGCAACCTCACGCCGCTCACTTCCCCCGCCCTGCGCCCCTCACTTTCTTACTCTCATAGTGAGAGCTCCCGACAACAAACCCACGTAAAGCTCATAGTGGATGCGCACAACCCTCACAACGCCGCCTCAATCGCCCAAGCCGGGTTTTCTCAGCCCCCATTGAATCACCGTCTCTTCTCACCAGAGACGGCCTTTCAGTAGCCCTGGAGGCATACGACGCCTCTGCAGGCGTCCTCGTGCCAGGCTTTGGCCTTGGTCCGGCGGTGCTGCAGCACCCTTACGAGCATCCGCCCCTCGACTTCGTCAACGATTCCTATCTCGACGACGAGGACGACCAGGTCTCCTCCCTCTCATTTGGTTTCTCCACCGACTTTAGCTTCGGCAACGACGCAGCGCTCCAGCAGCCATCAAACTCGTCTTATTCAAAGCACTATCCCCAGCAGTACCACAGTCACCCCTTCAACAACGGCAACATGAATTTGCCCAGCTCCCACATCCCGCCCCGCCGCAGCGCGAGCACTCACTCCCTCACGCCCTCGCGCGATCTCATCGTCGCGGCGAAGTCACCTGAGAAATCTGCCGCCGCCGCCGCCGCGACCGCCACAAAATCGAAACGAGTGAGGACCGGGTGTCTAACGTGTAGAGAGCGGCATCTAAAATGTGACGAAGGCCTACCAGATTGTCTAAATTGTCGAAAAAGCAATCGAGAATGCAAACGCGGCGTACGGCTAAATTTTATCGACGTGCAGGTCAAGAAGCCGCCGTTCATGCCTCCCACGGTTGAGTGGTCGGGT
The DNA here is from genome assembly GCA_026260285.1 of Colletotrichum sansevieriae. Lineage (NCBI taxonomy): Eukaryota > Fungi > Ascomycota > Sordariomycetes > Glomerellales > Glomerellaceae > Colletotrichum > Colletotrichum sansevieriae. The sequence continues at coordinate 80,949 of JAOQIF010000070.1, read as the reverse complement.
AAGTCCGGAGCAGGCCGTCCATCTCATAGCCGGCCCTGCGGCAGCGAATCACGATGCTGACATTTCTTGGCAGTACAATTTCAAGATGAATCCAGACAGATCGCATCAGAGTACGTCGGGGGATTAGGCCGCTACGCGCACTTGGACAGACAAGCCGTAGCCGCTCCCCGACGCGAGACGAGCCATTTGGAACCGACACTTCGGCATCGGGATCACCTTCTCCCTCACGCCCGCGCCCCGCCGAGGCCGGATGTCTCCGTCTCACCGCGAACTCACCTTCATCATCACCCTCCCCCACCATCATCATACGCATACCCGCATCACAGTCGTCCGGAGCCTCCGAGAGCGGCAGACTATCCCCCTCGCCGCGAGAGCGAGACTGCCTACCTCACACCACAGAACTCTGCTCACCCCGGCCATCACCCCTACGGCCACTGTGAGAACTTTGCTTCGCTCCGCGATGGACCCAGCCGCTCCCACGCCCACCGCGACAGCGATGCGTCGTCCGCCGCCTCTATCGTACCTCAACCGACCGCACCACCTCCCAGCTACCGCTCGAGCGCGGCCGCCAACCCTCTTGCGCCCGATGGCATGATGACGCCCCCGCCCAGCGAGAAGGCCACCGCTGGCGAGCGGGAGTATCTCAATTCTCCCGAGGAGATCCTTTACCTGCAGGTTTTCGTCGAGGAGGTTGGCGTATGGATGGACTCTCTCGACAAGGAAAAGCACTTTTCCCGTCTCATCCCATACCACTCACTCAAGTCCCCGATGCTCCTCAACGCTTTCCTGGCCTGCGGTGTCAAGCACTTGACCCTGGTCAACCCGGCGTACCAGGACGACAAGGCCCTCTTCTACTACGACACCGCGACAACCCAACTGCTCCGAAGCCTCCAAAACCCAGACCGCAACACAGGCGAATGCGCCACCACGGCAGTCGTCCTCAACGTGTACGAGATTATGTCGGAGAAGCCCGCCCAGCGCATGAACCACATCGCCGGTGCCCGCGCGCTCATCCGCGAGTGCAAGTGGGACGCAAAGTCCTCCGGCATCGGCGCCGCCTGCTTCTGGCTCAATATGGGCATGGAGGTGCTCTCCTGCTTAGCCTTCAACTGGCAAACGTCGTGGGATCCGGACTCGTGGGGACTGGACATGGATTTCGCGGCCGACGGCGCGAGTGCTTCGGGATCCGGGGACGGATTCGGCCTGGAGGAGTTGTGGGTTCACCGGATTCTGTACATCGTGGCCAAGATCGCCAACTTCCGCGCCACGATCCCCCGGTTCCAGGAGCCGAGCCCGCACGATGAGCAGATTCGCCTGGGGAACAGGCTAGCGCAGTGGCAGGATCTGAAGAGGTTGTGCGATAAGTGGAACAACGCATGCCCGAGGACGATGCATCCCTTCGGATACCTCTACCCTTCGCAGACCAACTCCAAGTCTGCCTTCCCCAACGTCTGGTAAGCCTCACTGAACTCAGGCCACACCATTATCCACAGGACAGAACACTGACCAAATCCCAGGCTCATCAAGCGCGCCGCCATCATCGGCCGCCTATTCTACCACACCGCCCAATGCCTACTCGCCCAGACGAACCCGATGGAACCAGCCAAGGCCTCGGAGGAGATGCGCGCCCTCCAGCTCCACCACGCCCATCAGGTCTGCGGCATCGTGGCCCACACCAAAGACCGCGGCGTCGCCTCCGTCGCCATCCGCTCCCTGGCCATCGCCTCCGCCGTCCTCACAGACCCCCGCGAGCAGGAAGAGGTCCTCGAGATCCTCGACAAAATCCACGCCGAGTCCGGCTGGCGCCTCGGCAAGATCCACTCCGAGCTCAAGAAGTCGTGGGGCTGGCCCGCCTCCGCCAGTCCCACGGCGGCGGCGGCTGCTGCAGATCGTCGCGCGGGAGCAGGCGGAGGAGCATCCAGGTTCTTCCCCGCCACCGGTCCGCCGGGGAACCCGCCCGCGATGGCGGCGGCCGCAGCGGCGAGCTCGCAGGCCGCGGGGACTAGCTGCTCTTCTTCGTCGGCGCCGATGAAGGCCCTCGTCAACCCATTGAGCTTTGCAGATTTTTCGCTGCCGAATCACCCCTACCAGAACTGGTACGAGCCGCCGAACCGGTCCAACTCGTATAACTCGCAGAGTTTCCTTTGAGGCGCCTTCTTGTTGGCCAACTCTCCCCTTTATTCAATCCGGCCATCTTTCGTTTTACCTACGACTTGTCATAACAGCGGGTCTCGCTTTTTTCTTTTTTTCCTTCATAATAACCCTTTAGCAAAGGGAGGCATCCTGCTTTTGAACCTGCAGATGGATAAAAATCTGCACTGCTTGCCGGGGGTCATAACTATAACCAAGCCAAAAACGTTTTCCCTTCATCACCTTCCGAAACGGCTTATTTCTTAATCTCAAAAGCGGGACACAGCTTTGGAGGGCGGCCAGCAGCATTGCGGCAGGGTAGGAGATTTGGTAGGGTTATTATTCCTGAATGATTCATATCTGCTCAGGCAGACAAGAGGATGACGAAACATTTTGGCGTTCCGGCAAACCTGACAAACATGAGGAGGTATGTCAAATAGGGAGAGACAGATGTATTGTGTGGATTGCTTAAGAGGGTGGATGGGGGAGGCAGATTTATGCTCCAGAAAGAGAGAGACAGAGAGAGTTAAGAGAGCATCGATACCATGATAATTTCTTACTTTGCGATTTCCTCAGATGAAAACTCGGAGGGTCTTTGCTTCGTTGAATGAACTGTCTTCTATTTCACACGAAAAAGCTGGCATCGGGTAGACGTCAAGTGGTTTGGGTTCTCTTTGTGTGCATATATATCTTGGTATCATTTGGGCGGGTGGTTTCTGCCTGCTTTCTCTAATTTGGGGAATCTATCGCCATGCCAATGCCAATGCCAATGCCAATGCTTTGTTCTTGGTTCAAAAAGAAACAAAAATGGTCAAGTGCATCTAACGCACAAGACACTCTATGCGTGCGAACCCTCCCTAGAGTCCCGTTCTCTCATCTATAATCCATCCAACCCGCGCTTTTTGTCTCGTTCCTTCCCCACCCGTTATCGTCGTTGATCCATTGTTCCGTCTATCGTCGTCTTTTTCTCATAAAAAAATGAAGAAGCTTGCTCAAAAAGGAGACAAAGAAAGGAAAGTCGAATTCAGGAAAACATGCAACCCCAAGCTTGTTTACTACCATGTCTGAAGTATGCCAAGCCAGAATTCCAAAGTCTTCCCGTGGCGGAATATGAATGATGCTTAGGCGGAGGAGGTGCCGTCGTTAGTCTCGAGGATGACATCCCCGACGTTCTCCTTCATGAAGGGCTCGTTGTCGACCTGAGCGGGAGGGATGGTGATGCCGAACTTCTCGTAGGGGAAGTGTTCGAGGGTAGGCAGGTACTCGGCCCAGCCGTCGTCGATCTCGCCGACCTGGTGCATGTCGACCGGGCCAGCCTCGCCGGTGCGGCCGGCAAGGACCTCCTTCTCGCGGCCGGCGTACTCGTTGAGGAGCATCTTGTGGGGGCACCAGATGACGCGCATGCCGGCGCGACGACCGGCCTCGACGCCGGGGACGGAGTCCTCGAAGACGAGGCACTCCTCGGGGGTGATGGGCTTCTCTCCGGCGGGGAGGGAGTCGTTGATGGTCTTGAGCGCGAGGAGGAAGATGTCTGGGTTGGGCTTGCCACGGCCGGGGGCGATGCGCTTGTCGTCACCGAGGACGCGGCGCTGGGAGGGGAAGACGGAGAAGAGCTCGGTAAGGTGGTCGGACTTGAGCTTGAAGTTGGCGAGGTGGGAGGAGGTCGCGAGGGCGATGTGGACGCGGTGAGGGTCCTCCTTGTCAGCGGCGGGCTTGTCAGCGGCGGGCTTGTCGGCGGCGGGCTTGAGGTCCCAGTAGCGGGTGCGGCCGAGGTTGGCGAGCAGGGCAGGGACGCCGGGGAGAGGCTTGGTGGTGGGGAAGATCTGGCGCTGGAGGGCGGAGAGCTGCTGGGCGTAGTCCTCGGGGGACATGGAGAGCTGAGCCCACTCGTGGAAGAGACGGGTCGCGTCGGGACCGGGGCGGCCCTGGAGCTTGGCCTTGATGGACCAGGGGAGGAGAGGGCGGCCCTGCTGCTCGAGGATGATGTTGATGCAGGCAGTGTAGAGGTCCTCAGTGTCGAGGAGGAGGCCGTCCATGTCGAACAGGCAGGCCCGAACGGGAGGGAAGCTGGAGGAGAGGTGGTTAGCCATTGGCGCAAAGGCATGATGGTTGGCGCGGAGCAGGACGGAGCTTACTCAGTGCGAGGAGCCATTGTGAAGGTATGTGACGTGAAGAGTTGTGAAGGAGGGTAAGAGGTGGAAGGTATTATTTTGTATTGTGAGGTGTGAGGTGTGGGGTGGAAGGTGGTTTGTTGTTGCGAAAGGAAGAACGCGCAAAGATGGTTGTGAAGTGGAAGGTCTTGTTCCTGGGGTGTGTTGTCAGGAAGAAGTTGCCTCGATTGGGACTGCAAGTGAGGTTTTTGTAGTGGGAGAAGTTGAGGCTGAGAGGGGGAAAAAATAGAAAGGTCTTTTGACTCTTTCAGGTAAGGAAGGAGGAGTGTGAGAGTGAATTGAGGTAGGAACAATGGGCGAAACAATAAAGGCAGGCGCAATAGAAGGCGGCAGGGACAGCGCCAACAATGGAGGGGTCAGTCCAGCTCTTATCCAAAAATTGGCCCAGGGACCTGAGGTGGGGGTTCATCTTTCCCTGCAGACTTTGGCTTTGATTTATGTAAGCAGACTGGTTGCACTCGACCTCGAATTTAGAGCAATTCGCAATGAAGCCTCGGAGTTGAACATACCACCCAGAGGACAGCCAAGTTGCATACATACTAATGATAGCTCTAGTCTGAGATCCAATGCTCTTCTGATAGAAACTCAAGCTGGCCCCTGCTGAATACTATCCTCAAGGGACCGTCTTGCAACCTCAACTCGTCAAATCAGATCGAGTGACAGCAAGTACACGCACACCCCCGCTAGGGTTCCACAACAGAGGGGTCGATCTTAGTCGCTCCTGCGCCCCAAAACATGTGAACGGCGTCCGTTCCACTGAACCCAACGTCCAGATCCACGTGGGGACAAGACAGTGACGACATTTCCATCGTCTTCCGTGGCAGCTCTGGCTCCGCTTTGAGGTCGTCTTGTCCGGGTGTCTTCTGAGAGGCAACCACACAATATCTTTCGGTGACGGAAGACACGAAGCAAAATGGCATCAATGGAGGCAGAGGGCAAGGCCCAAGACAAGGGCAAAAGGGTCGAGAAGGAGGAGGAAGCGGAACAGGAGCAGGTGGAGAAATTCTCACCTAAAGAAGAGGCGGTAAGCTACCACGGCTCGTCTTCCCGTCTCATGACTGCGGATGGAATCCTGAGATGAGTTGCACACGGTGACTTATCTAGTCTCTTCTCAGCCATCGCACCCGATGCTTCTCATGGCATACATCTCACGATTCCCCTTAGCCGCGGGAGGAGAGAGGCGAGAGCTAAGCGGCACTTCACCTGCCACGATTTTAGACGGAACAATTTGGTGAATGGCGCTGATGTCCGTAGTCCCTCCTGGCCGAGTCCAACGCAAACAAGACCGAAGCAAACGCCCTCTTCGCTTCCTCAAAGTACGAAGCCGCAATCACAAAGTACGACGAAGCAGTCGCCGTCTGCCCCAACTATCTCGACTACGAGCTCGCCGTCCTCCGCTCAAACATCTCCGCCTGCCACCTCAAGCTCTCCCAATGGAAAGACGCAATCTCCAGCGCCACCGCCGCCGTCGACAGCCTCGACAAGATCGAGAAGGAGGCCGCCCTCGAGCGGGAGCGTCGCGAGAAGGCCAAGGCCGAGGAAGAAGACGTCGAGGATGAGATCGTCAGCTCCGGAGCCAGCAAAGCCGCGCCTGCGCCGGTCGGCGACGACCCGGAGGAGGTAGCGCGGAAGAAGCGCCAGGAGGACGTGCTGAGGATCCGCGCCAAGGCTTTGATGAGGAGGGCGAGGGCGCGGAGCGAAGAGGGCGGATGGCAGAACCTTGCGGGGGCCGAGGAGGATTACAAGACCCTCGCGAAGATGACGAACTTGGCGCCTGCGGATCGCAAGATTGTGCAGACGCAGTTGAGGTTGCTGCCGCCGAGAACGAAGGCGGCGCAGGAGAAGGAGACGGCAGAGATGTGGGGGAAGCTTAAAGATGTGAGTAGTACGTGTGTTTCTTGCGCACGAGTGTGACTAACGGATGTTTGCAGTTGGGCAACGGCATTCTGAAGCCGTTCGGTCTGAGTACCGACAACTTTCAGATGGTCAAGGACGAGGCCACCGGCGGCTACAGCATGAACTTCAACCAGGGGCAAGGTAAATGAGCCTAATTAGATTGGGCTTCGAATGTCAAGGTAGATCGCAACTACTGTCCAATATAGGCATCTGGTCATAGAGTAATGCCCAAAAGACCACGCAACCAATTTAGACCAAGCCAAAGTTTCGAAATTCTGCTCTTTGCAAGTTTGTACTGGACGCGTTTTCGAGTTAGCGAAGACTCTCAAGTTGACCCTGCTGACTATAACGCTGCTGGAAATTCATTCCTGTGCTTTCCATCATAACAAGCTGCTGCCGTTATTATATGATCATGGGTAAGATTCACGTAAGCCGCATAGTCCTCTCGCCACCTATACTTTTCACTTTTCACACAACATCACCACCCGATCCCTCGGAAGAAATCAGGTAATCGGAATCTCTTTCAGACTCTATTATCTGCCATCAAACATGCAGTAGAATGATGGAGGCAAACTCGGGGGATCGCCGAACAAGAGGAGGGAAGGCCTTAACGCCGCCCGTCCGTCGGCGTTTAGTACGGACCAAACGAAGGCACTCCCCGATCGCCGATGGCGATCACCTAACCTCAAGAACTCATAAGACGTACATGATGATGCAAGTGAGCAGGGTTTCACCTATCGGCTGCGTAGTACCTTGCCCATGGCTTCCTTACATGTGTTCAAGCTTGAGTAATTTAAACTGCGTTCAAAGTATCAAGAACCTCAGTCTGCAGTGTCCAAATCTAGTTCCGACTACTATCACCACCGCCTTTCTCACCTCATCATAACCAAGATGTCTCTCAAAAACAAGGTCGCAGTAGTAACAGGAGCCTCCCGCGGCCTCGGCGCCGGCATGGCCCTTCGTCTAGCCCAGCAAGGCGCATCGGTAAGCACTCCCCCCGTCTCACCTCCACGCCCAATCTCACCATTCAACGCGAAACATCCAGATAATGCTCCTCTACACCTCCGACTCCAGTGCCTCCAAAGTCGACGCCCTGATAACCCAAATCACATCTCTCCCACACTGTCCCCGCGCAACAGGCTGCAAAGCAGACCTCTCATCCCCGACCGCCCCGGCAGCCATCACCTCCGCCCTGACAACCTGGCTCGGCGGCCCCTCCCCCAAGCTCGACATCCTCGTCAACAACGCCGGGACCGAGGTCAACGCGCCCTTGGGCTCGATCACGACAGAGGACTTTGCAAAAGTCTACGACCTCAACGTCCGCGCCCCGCTGCTCCTGACCCAGGCCCTCCTGCCGTACTTGAACCCGAATTCCCGCATCATCAACATCTCGTCGGTCGGCGCCCGCTTCGGTTTCGCGGGCCTGGGGCTCTACTGCTCCTCCAAGGCCGCGTTGGAAGGGCTGACGCGGTGCTGGGCCAGGGAGCTCGGCGGGAACGGCACGACTGTGAACTGCATCGCCCCGGGTCCCGTCCAGAGCGATATGTTGGAGAACATACCCGAGGACATTGTGGCTATGCAGAAGAGCCAGACGCCGGTGCAGATGAGGATCGGGACGACTGAGGAGGTGGCGAGGATCGTGGGGTGGTTGGCGAGCGAGGAGGCTTCATGGGTTAGCGGTCAGGTCATCAGCGCCAGTGGAGGATGGGCCATGTACTGAGATGGGACAAATGCCGAAACGGTCTCAATTCGAAGATGCTACAGTCACGTCAACAATCCCGTTATAATAAACAAACTTGCCAGGAATGCAAATCTTTTGTTTCGTGGGTATATATATCTCTCTCCCCCTCTCCTCTATCCACAATCTACGCGCTGCCCGCAGCAGCCTTGGCAGCTTCCTTCTCCTTGGCCTTCTGCGCCTTCTTCTCCTCGATCTGCTTCTGCTTCTCCAGCTTCTTGAGCTGGTTCTTGGTCATCTTGCCGTCGCCGCCCTCCGCTGACGCACCGCCCTCGGCAGCCTTCTCGCGGATGGGCACGCTGCTCAGATTCTCCGAGCCGCCCCAGACGAGCGGCCGGCGCGCCATGAAGAGGTCGACCGTCTCCTCGTTGACCTTGGCCCTGCGCTCCTGGAACGCCGTGCAGTACTTGGCCAGCTCCTCGGCGCAGCGCTTCTTGATCTCGCCCGTGAGCATCTTGCCGCTGCGGTAGTCCTCGCGAATCCGGGCGAGCTCCTCGTCGTCCTCGAGGAAGAAGCGGAGGTACTGGTACGAGACGTCGACTGCGAACGTTGTCAGCGGTTTGTTTCTCAACATTTAAGTTCGGACAGTAAGTGACGAGGGAAACACGTACCATCAGGATCGGCGCCCTCGGCGCGCTGCTCTTCCGCCGTGACCTTTCCGCCGCTGAAGGCGTACTTGTTCATCTTGTTCTGGATCTGCTTCGGCGTGTCCTTCATGAAGATGGCGCTGCTCTCGACCGAGGCCGACATCTTGGAGCCCGGCCCTTGCAGGGCGTCGAGGAAGCGCGAGTGCAGCAGCGAGGGCTTGGCGTAGCGCAGACCGGCGGCGCAGTCTCGGGTGACGCGGAAGTAGGGGTCCTGGTCGATGGCGCAAGGGATGAGGCACGGGATCTGGGTGGTGCGGGCCTCGTCTTCGCCAAAGATGTGGGGGAAGGAGTTGGCGAAGGAGGACGAGGCCTGGATGCTGGCGAAGTGGACCTTGCCGATGTTGGAGCTGTCGTCGAATCCGAAGACGGCCTTTGCCGTGTTGACCGTGATGCGCTTTGCTACGCGGGTGATGTTCCTAGGATTTTGTGAGAATCGGATATACTGGGTGTGCGAGAAGAAGGAGGATTACTTGTAGAATGCGCCGCCCATGTAGTCGTAGTCGGAAAAGATAAAGGTTCTCTCCGGGTTGAAGCCGATGGCGATGCTGTTGCGGTCAGTCGTGAAAGGCACAGGGTGCGCCTCCGTGCCCAACTCACATGTCCTTGGCATTCTCTCTTGTGTAGTGCATGACCTCCTCGACCGTCCTCTTCTCAGAGAACAAGAATTTCTCGTCTAGCAAGGCCATCAGGACAAAATCTCACGACAATCCATCGAGCTTCTCACCATCTGTCATCATGATCTGAACACCCAGTCAGTTACCCGCCCCTCCAAATGTCTCCAGAGCCAGAGTCAACATACAACCAACGGCGCATCGAGCACATCCGATAACCACTTCGTCAATTGGAACGGAATGACGTGTCCAATGTGCATGCTATCGGAACTGGGTCCGCGGCCTATGTGTGCTCCCATCAGCATCAAACAGCCTTACCCTCTCTCTCTCTCTCTCTCTCTCTCTCTCTCTCTCAACCGTTTTAAGCTGTCGCCGCACGCACCAGTGTAAATAAAGAAAGGCTCCTTCTTCTCGTAGCGATCTAGGATGAGGTCGAGGTCGCGGTGCGAGAACACAATCTGTCGGCGCATAAAGTGGTGCGGCTTGTGTCCCGTGACGCGCTCGAAGCGCTCGAGGAGGGCGTCGTCGATCAGTTTCGTACCGAACTCGTCAACGATTTTCTGTGTCGCGTGTAAACCCGTCCGTCAGTCTCTCCCCGATTGCGCATTGCCTCGCCCCCGAAGAAAACAGCCTACTCTCGGCTCCTTCAGGGATATCGGAGTCGCACCTTGTAGTCAATCGCCTTGACCTTTCCGTCCTCGCCAACCTCGCCAGACACGTTCCAGGGGTCGACTTTTTGGCTGCCGGTGGTGCCAGCGGGCGTCTCGCCCACGGCTTCGGCGGGGACCGCGGCGGTCGGCGCTTCGGGTGCGGAGGCCATCGTCTTTGCTTTTCGTTCGTCGGGTCGTACGGGAAAGTGTTTCGAGGTCCAAGGGTCGCAATGGGCGGCGGCGGCAGATGCTGCTCTTCCTGATATCCTCCTCTCTAAAAAAAAGTTGAGTCAATGGAGGGGTACTGAGGAGTCACTGCACCTGCCCATCGGGCGGCTAAAGCCCGGTCAGAGCCCCGCTACCCCGCATACACCGAGACAGCCCAACCCCGTTCTCTCGGTGAGCGACTCGGTGAAGCGGGCCGCGCTTGACGGTGGGTGTGAAAGTCGAGCTAGAGCGCCACCCCAAAGGCCGAGCTTTCTTCCATCGTCATCTGAGGCGCAAGTCCGGCACGGATGTTAAAAGCGTCCGCTTAGTCTTTTCATTTGCAATTTTCTGCACTGTCATGGGCGCAGGTGGGCTTCAAAGGGCGTACAGCACAAATGCGCAGGGCGTTGGCTTATTTAGAGAGAGAGAGAGACTGAAGAGTCGTTTGCTTAGCCTTTCTGGAAAGGTTGGTCTCCTCTTGGTCATCGTGGATTATGAATTCAATTCATCCCCCCTTTGGAGGACTGTCAGTGCCTTAGGCGGTGAGGCGAATACAACATGTATAAGAGAAGGTAATGTTTTCACAAAGAAGGGAAGATGTTAGGCAACAGTATGGCCAGCGATCATGATGCGAGACTTGATATATTGAGATATATATGTGTAACTAGCAAAAAGGGGCTAAATTAGCCTATATATATAAAACTCAGTATTAATATATAATTAATACAAATAACCTATATTTAAGCGTAAATCTATATCCCGGAATATCCGAGCTATATATACCTCGCTTAGTATAATATATAGGTCTAATATACCCCTTTAGATATTAAAATAAAGCTATCGCGAGATCTAAACTCCCTATTCTACTATTAGAGCTATTATATTATAAGTAGAGGCTACTACTTATACCTTATAATATATAAGACTTAGTATTATTATAAATTATTACTACCCCCCCCCCCTAAATTACTTAAGAGTATTACGTATAGTAATATAGCTTACTACTTTATGAGATATTTTAAACTACAAGAGTTATTAACTTAACCTTAAGTTCTTAGGTTTTAGTTAGAGCTATAGAGGTAATAGCTATAGTTATATAGCTATTAAAATTAGCCTAGCTAAGCCTTATAATTATTAAGATATAAGTATTTTATAATTTATATAGTTAAGCTTAATACTTAAATATAATAGAGTTTATAGGTTCTTATAAAAAGTAACTCTAAGATATCCTATTTTAGTTAGATGTATACTTAGTTATCTAGGATTAATCTCTTATTATAGAGCTATAGCGCCTAGTTCTCTTTTACTATTTAGTTTTACTAGATCTAATAAATAGGTTATTAATTTAATATATAGATTAAATAAAAGTAATATTAAAGTATAAATTATAATGACTTTTAAATTAAAATAATATAATTATAAATAACTTAGGTTATATATAAGTTTCATAGTTAGACTTTATATTATTATAGCTAGTCTAATAAGGCGATTCAAGTAGTATAATTTCCAACTATCGAAGTTACTATATTATTAAAATATTTAAGGTTAAAGATTATAAATAGATATAAAGCGAAATACCTAAAGTAAGTAGATCTAGAGAGAGTTATAATTAATTAGCAACTAGATATTTACTATTCCTAATTAAGCAATAAAACGACTATCGTGTTAAGTAGCAAGGGCTTTTATAGAGCTATTTATAACTATCTTATTAGTCTTTACTTATTTAAACTTAACCCTACCTCTCTTAACCTCCTATTATAGGTATAAGTTATTAATATTAATATAGCATAGTTTATTAGTTACTTAAGGTTATTGAGTAGTAAGTAGTTAGAAGGTTTAGGTATTATTATAGTATATAGTGAACTTATTATTAAGCTAAAGCTAAAGTTCGTTTATAAGTCGAATAATAGTAAGGTACTCTTTTATTATACTTATAAGGGCTACTAGTTCTACTTAAGTACTTAATATTATAACTTATTATTATTTTAATAACTTCTAGCTAATTAGTCCTCTAAATAATATTATTATATAACCTTATATACTCTTATAAGTAATATTATTATTAGTAAAGGAGGTATCTAAGGTATAGTAGAGTATACCTTTATTATTAGTATTAAACTTAATAGCTAGGTACCTCGTTTATTATAGATAGGTAAGATATTAATTAGTTACCTTATAGTACTCCTAAGAGGGATTTAGTAGGAACTCTAAAAGTTATAATAAGGTCCTTGTAACGTTAGGTCGCGCGATAATCGCTATATAATTAATTAAGCTAACTTTATATTAATACTAGTTAATATCTTTAGCTATAGCTTATTTAGGGTTTATTATTAAGTTATTTAATATTATTTATTATTATTATTAATCTCTTTAACGCTGCTCTATTAATACTAAACTTATGATAGATCTTTTTAATATATTTATTTATATAAAGCTATAACTTATACTAGATATAATTATAAATAATTTAAATACCTAAGAACATACTAAATTCGCCTATCTCCTTTATCTTATAAGCTAACTTTATTTAATATAGCGTTTATAAAAGCGTTTATAGCATCTAACTATATTAACTCTAGGTTAAAACTTATTATAAATACTAGAAGACTTCTAAATAAGTATAAAGCAAGCCTTAAGGTATAGGTATTTAACCTATTTATAAGTTATAGGTCTCCTCTTATATAGATCCTTACTTTAAACTTCTTAAGATACTTATATTTATTAACTTATATATTAGTACCTATTTAAATAGAAGGATTTAGTATCTACTTTTAATATTATTAAGTTATATAAGCTTAAAGGTACCCTTATTTTAAATAGTTTAATATTTAATATTTATAGTAATAAGCTACGTTATCTAGTATAGGTATCTCTAAGCCTCTATATAGTTTATAGGGACTAGCTAGAGGTCTTAATAATAAACTTTACCTAAGCCTTCTATTAAAGCGTCTTTCCTATCCTTATCCTTAGTTATATTAGTTAGTAATAGAAAGTTAGATTAGTCCTAGGAAGCCTCTTAGGCATATTATCTTATTAAAAACCTTATTATAATACTTATCTAGTAATTAAGCTAGCTTACTAGAACTCTTCGCTTAAATAGTATATTATTATGTAATCCACGAGGCCTTCCTCTCGTTCTTATTAACGTTATTATTTAAAGCGGTGCTTAAGTCGTTATTAGTTCTTTAACCTTAATTAAGTTTGCTATTTAATCTATAGCTTGCCCTAGTTTAACTATTATAGCTATTATCATTTAAAGCGGCGCTATTTGCTATTACGTTACCCCTTTTACCCCCTTAATTAAAGTAGATAGTTCCTGCAATAGCATAGGGCTTAGTAGTTAAGTATTAGAGTTATCCTAGGTACCCTTTTAAAGCTTTTATTTTAGCTCGTGAAGCTTCTTATCCCTATCCTATATTATAGAGTCTATAGGAAGTTCTTTTATAATTAGATCTAGCTGCTTTATCTTAAGCTACTTAAATATAAACTAAAGCTGTTACTAATAAAGGAGGCTAGTATCCTTAAGCGTTGGATTATATATAGTACTCTTATTAAATATAACGTTATATATATATAATACCTTACCTATTACTAGTACCTATATCCTATAGATATTAGTATTATTATACCTATAGAGATAGCTAATATACGCTCTTAGTAGAGTCTTATTAGAATACTATTTATTATAATTATAGGTTATTATTAATAGGTATACTTAGTAATTATATTTTTTTATATAGCGAACTTAAGGGGTTTCCTCAACTACCCATTAATTAAGCCTTTAGGAGTCTTCTAGTTATAATAATATCTACCAAGTCAATTTGCTATATATATCCTAGCTCTAATAAGCTCTAGGGCTATAGATTTAGGGACCTCGACTAATATTAAAAGGCTCTAGTACTTATAAAGATAATACTACTATACCTCTCTATAGGGTTTTAGCGCTAGTATAGTTTACTAATCTTTTAATAAGTATACCCTTAGTAGCTACCTATATATTAAAGGTATTATAAAGTGTTATATCCTAATTAAGCCTTATAATAGAGATAGTAATACTATATTATTAATTAAGGTATATAATAATCTACTAAATAGCTTTAAGACCTTCCTTATAAGTACGTCGGGTATATCCCTATATAAAGTTAGACTAGCGATCGCTTAATAGTAGGAAGTATTTCTCCTTATTATAGGGTTTACTTATTAAGAAGAAGTTAATAATAATATAGTTACTAGGTGCTATTAGCTAATAATTAGGGGTTCTCCTTAATACTTATTAAATAGCCTTACTTATTATATAAGCCTTATACTTATCTTTTATAATCTCTCTAAGTTTAATACTTATTATAGTCTTTATAAGTTATTTAAGACCTTTAGTACTTAGGTAGCTAAGTCTCTTATACTACAGCTAAGCTTTAGCCTTAGAGGACTTTTAGGTCTTTAATAACTTAAAGCCTATATATAACTAGTTATTTTTATCTACCTCGAATTATATATATTTATTACTTCTAGTATAATCCCCCTCTTCATTTAGTTAGTATTTAATAATATATTAACTTAACTAATAAGGCGTAAAGTAGAGGACTTTACTATACCTATTCTTAAGGCCTAGAACTTTAGTTATAAAGGTAAGCACCTTATCCTATAAGACTTTTACTAATAAGAGGGTTATAAGATATAATAGATAAAACTATATATCTAGTATTATAATACCCTTCTTACCTATACTACGCTAGTTTAGCTTAACTTTTATTTTACTAATAGCTTTAGTAACTATAATGCCTTTATTAGTAAGGATTTGCTTTTACTAGGAGTAGTTAAGGTTACTTATATAGCTAATATTATTATAAATATAAAAAGTAGTATTATAATTAATAATAATACTATTATAGAGAGTATTGCTAGCTATAAAACTAGCTTAGTTATTACTATAGAAGGAAGATAAATAGGAGCTTTTATTATTACTCTAAGTATCTTAGTTATAGAGGAAAATATATATATTATCGCAGCGTTCCTACGATTGAGAATAGCTTCATAATAGTTAATAGCTATTATTATTATTCCTCTAGTTACTACTTAACCTAGCCCTTAACTCCTTAATTATAATTTCTAACTTCGTCTATACCTTACTATTCCTTAGGTTCTTTAACTACTTATTTCCTATATTACTATAAGCCTTATTAGTAGAGTTATTTATATTATATAACTTCAGCTTAATTATAGGGTTTATATAGAAGTAGTCTATTATCTAGTAGTACTTCTTATAAGTAGGATATTTTAGCTTATTATCCTTTTAGTAATTAGAAGTCCTTAGTATAGCTTTCTATATTAAAGTTTTTAGTTTCTTATCCTCTTCTTACCAAGTAGTAAAGCTTAATCCCTTTACTAACTTTATTAGAGGTTTAGATAGAGTTAGCTAGTTTAGATAAAATATATAAACCTAATAGCAAAACCTATAAGCCTAGTTTATACTTATAGTTTATATAAGAGTAGCTTACTCTATTTTACTCTATAATCCCTTAGTTCTATAGTTATGATCTAAGAAGGAAAAGGTAGCTCCTATATAGTATTCTAGAGCAATCTCTTTAATAATATTTAAGAAGTTAAATATTTATATAATAGGGTTTATTAAGGATAGAGTCTTAGCTTATATAGCCTCCTCTAGTATCTCCTAATATATAATTAATTACTTAGATAACTAGGATCTTTTAAGTAAATAGAGATAGGTATTATATTACTAGAGGATATAATATTATATTATATGGTTATTAGGTTAAAGTTATTTTTATAAAGCCTTAAGAATCGATTAAGTATTAGGTTTATTAGTAACTTAACTTAAGTATACCCAGTAAATTAATATTATAATATCTTTACTTAGCTTTACTAAGTTATCTCTAATATACTTATATTCCTCTAACTAGCTCTAATATTATTGTTTAGTAATTCAGGCTCTATTATTAAATAATAAGTTATTATTATCTAAAAAGGTAAGGTTAGGCTTATTATTAGTAATAGTCTTATCTAGATTAGTATAATCTTTAACTCTATATTAGTTAGTAGTTATTATAATATAGCTATACTATTTAACCTAGTTATTATTACTTCGTAAGCGAGGGGTATTAGTATTTATATCGTCTAAGCTTATTTTAGATTCTCATTTAGTTAGTTAATTAGATAAGGGATTTTATTATTAATAATAAGGGGGCTTATTCTAGCTTTTCCTCTTATAACAGGTAATTCGTTTGATAATATTAGATTTAGGGGAGCCTAGCTAATCTCTTTAGACTTCCCTAGCTTATTATTCTTTTAATCAATCGCTAGCTATATTACTTAGCTAAATTAGATACTAGGGTTATAATAACTTCAGTTATAGGATTATAAATAGCTTTGCTAATTAATAGCTTTTATAGATTATCAAAAAACGACTTTACAATTAAAATACTCTTATGAGAAATTAACTAGGCTTATAACTAGTAGGTAATAGTATAGCTAGCGATTATAATATGAGACTTAATATATTAAGATATATGTGTATAACTAGTAAAAAGGGGCTAAATTAGCCTATATATGTAAAATTTAGTATTGATATATAATTAATGCAAATAACCTATATTTGGGCGTAAATCCATATCCCAGAACATCCGAGCTATCCACACCTCGCTTAGTGCGATGTGTGGGTCCGACGGAGGATATCTTGAATAACCAACAGCTTAACACAGTTTAATAATTCATTGACGCACCATCAACATCTCGTTTCACTTACGAAACCCCGAATCATAAACAAAACAACATCTCAACATGTCCACTCCAGCCTTCACTCTCTACCGCTTTGACGGAGCCTGTTCCTTCGTCCCGCATGCCATCCACGCGCACTTTAACATCCCGTTCCGCACCGTCGCAATGGTACCCGGCCCGGCAGCTGGAGACTCAAGCGCCCCCGGCTTCGGCCTCCGCGCCGCAGACGGCTCCCTTTCCCACGAGGACTAAGGACTACCTCAAGATCAACCCCGCAGGCTACGTCCCGGCTCTGGTCGTCCACGGCCACAGCACCATCCCGGAGACCGTCATCACCGAGATTATCGCCCTGCTGACCTACATCGATTCGTGGATCCCACAGGCGCACCTCTTGGGTAACAGCCCCGTCCAACGCGCCAAGGTCATCGAGTGGCTGGCTTGGTTGTCTGGAACCCTGCACGCCACTGGCTATGGCGCCCTCTGGAGACCTGCCCGATTTGCTTCTACCGAGGAGGGGAAAAAGCAGGTTAAGGTCAAGGGCAGGGCCACCATAGACAAGTCCTACGCTAGGATTGACGAGAGTCTGGCTGGCAAGAAGTTTGCGGCTTGCGACGTACTGACAGCTGCTGACTTCAACCTGTACATCTTTTGGCTCCAATGGGGCAACAAGATTGGTGTCAATATGCAGGAGCAGTACCCGAACTATGCACGCCTGGTCAAGGCTGTCGAGGGGCTTCAGGGAATTACGCAGGCTCGTGAGGTCGAGAAGCTCTGAGGATGTATGTGAATAGCGGCATCTGGACGAAAACCATGCTTGAAACTGGGAAGATTGTTCAGAGCATCAAATAGGCACTCGCTGTATTTATACATTAATCCATAATTCATAAGCTTGTTGTATCCTTCTCTTTCCTCCCGATCTCCCATCACATCAGAAAAGACATAATTAGGTGTAAATACTCTCCGTGATCTGGTTGACTTGCAAACCCTTCTCGGCCATATTTGCGTCTCGCAAAAAGTCGAGTGGGAACCAAACCAAGTGGCCCTTGATCTGATCAATCTTCTGCCGCGCATCAGCGGCAGGCATGAACTGGTCGAAGATATGACCAGACTTGAGACCCTTGGGCGGCAAGTATCTGTCGTAGTCATCAAACGTTTTGACTGGAACTATGTCAGCTTCCTTCTCCTGCGATTGCGATTGGAGCAGATTGCACTTACTATGGTCATCAGGATCTGCGTGGAAAAGATGTCTATACAGTTCGGTGTTTCTGGTTGCATTGCCCGTCCACATATCCCACATCTCATCGCTGAGGGGGTCCTCGACAAATTTCCAGCTCTCGTCGCGATCCAAGGGGTCGTTTGGTGTATTGTCACCAGGCGGTCGTGCATTGATGCTGTCCGAACCGTCCAATGGTTGATCTGGCAGAAGACCAAGGTGCTCACGCCAAAGGTAGCGTCGGAGAGATGTGGCGTGCCATCCGGCCTCATACGGCTGCCCGTTCATCGTGCTGGGGACACGCTTCGTGTCTTCCATAACGATGCTGAGCTCACTGTCGTGATAGCCGAGCTGACTGCGGTCGTTCAGGTTGCTGGAGCCGCATACGACGATGCGGTCGTCGACGATCAAAAGCTTGGAGTGAATGTAGAGCTCCTCCTGAATCCAGTTACGGATTTCAGTTTCCGGGTCCTCATCTTCCCAGACCTCGTCCTGGATAGAGCCTGAATTGGCCATGGCATGATGGGCGACTGATGAATGAGTGTGATGTCCATTTTCACCCAGGCTTTGCTCGAATCTTCGCTTGGCATCGAGGGCATCCACAGCCTCCTGAGGGCGGCCATTTCCAGCTTGTTCAGTCGCAGATCCCATGTGCTCATCACGCTCTTTTGCGACGGGGTCGCGGGTGCCGTGGATGCCAGAGCCCATGACCTCCTCTGCCTGTGCTCGCTGGACTTCCAAGTACTTGACGCCGGTATCCTTCTCTCTCTTCTCGACCGCCGAGGTTCTGCTGAGTCGATCGTACGATCGCAAGTTGAAGAAGAAGATGTGATTCCTTGGATCAACGCCCTGCGCCCTGCATTGCTCGAAGATGGAGTGTTCTCCACGGCAAATTGACTTGAACTGGTAATCCATGATGGCTCTAGTTCCAGTAGCAGCATCATCTCTGAGATCACCAGCGAACCCGGGAATAGCGGGAATTAGAATGATGACACGGAACTTGCGGCCCTCCTTGCCAGCTCTGACGATCGCATCGACAATCGCACGGCCGATGGTGTTGTGGATCGGCGATTGCTGATCTCCAGTCGCTGTGATGAAGAATTGGTTTTCAATGTAGACAAAGTGCTCGGCCTTGCTGATGATTTCAGAGTATGCGTTTTGGATGGAATGATCAGTCAAAATTCCACTTGACCAGTCGGCGCTTGATCGTACGATCTGGGCGTGAATGGTCCCACGGTTGTGCAGGTTCTTGGTGCCCAGGTCCGTCAGAGGATGGGTGATGTACTCTCCAACAGGATGCTTGGGCCTCTGGACTCCAACAAGATCCTCGTCTTCATTCAAACGTCCCTGCAATTGAATCCAGTCGAAACGCTCGTCTCGCTTGTACTTGTCGCGCTTCACAAAGTTCCAGCGCAAAACGAAGTGCTCGGCAATATCGTAGACAGCGGGACCAATGACACCCATGGCGACGTCGTGCCATGGCATGCGACCATATTGCGCCTTGCTCAACTCGTTCTGCTTCCAGTCCTGAACGTTCTGAAAGTCCATGATTCTGTTGTTGTTGAAGTCCTGCCCGGGCCAAACCTCATTCTGTACGCCTTCCGGGTGCGCATCGGCCAGGGGGTGGCTGTTGGTGTCCCAGCGGCCGAAGCAAAGGTCGAGACCTCCGATAAAAGCCATGGCGTAGTCAATGACAATGAATTTCTCGTGATGGGCCCAGTAAAAGGTCATGTCGGCGGCATTTTCAAAGACGTTGTGATCGGGATGGCGCATGACCCTGATGTTGCCGTATCCCGGAGTGCCTTCGGGACAGAGCGCCTGGAGCGCGTGTTTCGTGTGCGAAGAGTTGCAAGTCAACGCGGCCTCAACTTCGCGGTAGACGATAACGTAAATCTTGACTCCGGCCTCGGCGCGGCGTTTGAGGACCTTGTCTAACCTCCAATCTTGGTTGAAGTGAGGCGGGCGGCGCAGAAACAGTTCTGGCGACAGCCACCAGTCGGCAATGTAGATGGTCTCTTTGGCTTGCTCAAGGGCCTCGGACACGGCCCAGAAGTAGTCACGGCCGTCGACATACCACTTGATCATGTTGCCATCGCGCTCCGGGAAGAAGGACTTAAAGCGGTGCTCTTCGGCGATATTGGCTCGCTTGTCGTCGGTGGCCTTTTCGTGCTCCTCATCGTGACGATGGTTTGCATTGAACTGGGGCGCAAGTTTTAGTAGGCATGCCTCGCTCACACACTACGTCTAGAGGATCAATGGGAGCTTACTATGTTGGCTAATTTGCCAATTTGATGCTTCTTATGGGTGAGGTGGACTTTGGCATCGTGAATGTGGGTTCCCTCGAGTTTCTCTTCGAGCTCGCGGAAGGGCTTTTTCAGCTTGTGGAGGAAGCTTTCATTCTGGCTGTCATCCTTGTGGTCTGTTGTAAACACCATGGTGACGGTTAGAACGGCGAAAAACGGGTATCGATTAGCTTCCACAACGGCGTCGAGTTCGTTATTCCGTTATGGCTTGGAGGGGTATCATAGGAATCGCGGGGTAAAGCGAGGGTCAGTGGAGCGAACAAGCCGCAGCATTCCAGCCAACACAGACGAGGGCAGGCTGAGCGAGCTCGAGCTTGGTTATGAAGCTTGGGGGTTGTGAAGGAGAGAGGACAGGACGGGAAGATGGAAGAGAGGGTATGGAAAGCAGCGCGAGAGGAAAGCTGAAGGAAAAGCTTGAAACCTTCCCGGGGCTATGTCATACGGAAAGCGAGACTGGGACTGGACGGAAAATGGACTGGAGAGCGGAGAGGGCGGGCAGGTCCAGCGGAGCGAGGTGAGGTCAGTTGGCTCGGCCGGAAGCAGGAGCGGACGCAGGGCAGAAGCAGGAGGCAGGATTCGGGATGGCCAGAAGGAAGGAAAGTGTGGGCGACGCTGGAGCCGAGGCGGTTCTGGTGGTGAGACAGGGCGACAAGGCTAGTACTAGTAGAGTGGCATTCCCGTCGACGAGCTAGAGGCGGGGCATCTGACGATCCGCTTGGTCGAACGGCTCGGGTCTTGTCCTGGGCTGGGACTTTTCAAGATGGGACTTTGTGTATCCGTATTGGAGGCACCTGTCATTTTGTCGTCTCCATGAACCTTGAAATTAGCATTGATGCCTGTCAAAGTAACTCTGCGAGTAACCGCGGTGATCCGATGCAAGATTCAGGAACACCACCGACCAAGCTTGGGATGACCTAGAATCCCGCTCGCCTCCCATCGGGTCAGGAAGGGGAGGCAACGCAATGGCTCCCGACGGGAACACGGAGGCCGAGAAATGCAAAGCCGCGCGTCTCACGCCCTCCCAGGCCATTGGAGCTGCCAATTGGTGGCTGGGCGTTCGCGTGAACAGGAACAAACTCAGGTCGTCTTGTACAGCTGCTGCAAGCCAAGCTGAAGGAGGGGTGACTGCAAACCCAGAGCAGGGGCAGCTTGGTGTGTTCCTCAGCCCAGTAGGGGCTCGCGTGCTCATGGACATGGCCTGTAACTTTTGCGCGGACATTAGCCCGAGGTCATTGGACCTGTGACTTTGCCATTAGCTTGCGGGAAAAAAAAAACGCTGTCAAATAAACGAAGCAACCGAACTTAAGAAAAAAGGGAGCCCCGCGCTGGATGCGCCAAAATTGGAATTGGTCCAAGTAACGCCGTCACTGGTGCGATGCTGAGGGGAAGGTGGGCTGTTACTCTGTTTTGGTCTTGACATCATTTGTGGACGACAGGCCTTGCGATAGGCTGATTAGGCCCACAAATGCGGCAGATTGGACGTATTGATAAGGTTCTCGAGCAGGTGGCAGGAGCTCTCGAGAAGTTGCATTCTCTGTCAGCCTCCTCCATGGATTCAAGGCAAGTCTTTGCCAACCCAGCCCAGAGGAAATTGACGGTCCAGTGCCGACTGCCGGCTTGTCCTTGTTATCGGACAGCATGGCAATGGCGCGCCATCAGGACCGATCTGTGTGAGCTGCTTTAGTTCAGCGGAGCTTGTCCCGAACCTGTTGAGGCTCGATGACGTAAAAATTTGACGTCACATCGACAATTGGCTGAGGCCTCGTCATCTTTAACCCGAGCGCGTTCAGAAGCAGCATGAGCCTGGGTTCGTGTAATTCTTGGCTTGCATACCAGAAGCTGTATATGAGATACCCCTGCCAACCTTCCGCTGTGGTTTGGTCTCATCTCAGCAATCACGAAGCATAATCAGCTTTCTCTGAATTTACACCTACCTGTATCAGCTGCTCTTGAGTAGGCTTTACGGACCGGCCTCTTGGCCATGATTGCCAACGCGTGCATCCCATATCTCAAGTTGCTCTCAAGATGCTCTCAAGATGCTGCTTACTCAGAGCCTGCCATAGAGGGAGTTTGGTAATTTTTAATAATCGACCTTGAGGCACGGTGTCTGTCGCCCACATCTGATGTCTGCGGCTCACAAACGCATCCTCGAAGTCTAGTGTTCGTGTCCGGGATTGGGGTTCGGATCTGATCAGGCTAGCTTGAACACCCTGGTGATTATCATGGACTCCTCAAGTGAGAGTGCGAATTCTCTTGGCACGAGATCGACTGGATCCGAAGATACTCCACGTGTTGGTCAACAAGGATTATTCAATTGCTTTGGCACGTGGTCGTAGACCAGCTGTTTTAGCTTCCCAAGAAGGAGTCAACAGCACCGGCACCGTTGATTGCGGCGCAACGGTTGGTCTTAGACACTCATATAAGACTTCTAAGTATTTAATCATTGTTCATTGTCACATTATTTATGTAGGCATCATTTCCACCTGCCATCAGTGAAACACCAACGCCCGAATATCGATACTCTGCCGGTGCTCCTCATCGTCCATTTCTGGGTCCCGAAACGCACAATGCGCCGCCCGCCGAACCACCGAAGTGTCCGAGTCAAAACACTTAATAAGCAACGGCTCATCGGGCCGCTGCTGGTCCTTGTAGTACCACCGGTGCTCCGGATTCGGCTTGATGGTCCACGTCTCGGCGCGGTGTCGTGGGTAGATAATGGCCCCGGCAACCAGGTCCTTCTCGGCCACCGAGTTCCCGTCGGCGACGGCCAGAGGGTCCTTGTGGACCGTCTTGATGGGCCGCCAGAGATTGATGATCTGGAAGCGCCGCTTCAGCAGCTCGTCGGCCTCATCCCCCAAGTGGTGTTTCGCCATCATGATGGCACCGTCGTAGGACTGGTCGACGTGTGCCTTGTGCAGCGGCCCGCGGTGCTCTGTGTTGCGCTCGCCCAAGCTGTGCCAGTTGGCCGGCCCGCGACGGATCTGGTGGTTGAAGATGACGACCCTGCTGGCCCCGGTACTGGTTCGGACGAGGACCCTGGTGAGCATGGGTTCTCTTGATTGCGGCCCACCGACGTTCGTCGAGGCCCCTTACACCGCTCTCTTCCGCATCGTCCACACGCACACGGGAGCGAGGGTCCATTCGCAAGTGAATCGGGACTCACATCTGCTTGTAGAGCTGTTCCGCCTCTGGATAGTAGCGAGCCTTGATGCGCTCCTCGTCAGTGAATTCCGTTTCGGCACTTGCATGGCGGAGATACTGGAAGCCGTGGGAGTCGAGAGTAAACTTGTCCTCGTCGCCGGCGATATCGGTGACGGTCACGGTGCGGGGAGTCATTTTCCTCTCATTTGTGACCTTTTGGCTGTGTAATGGGATGTGAGCATTCGATGTATTGCATAGAGTGGTTGGCATGAGGCCATCCGAGGAGACGACTGAAATGGCGTCTTACCCCCCAACGATGACTGGGGTCGGAGGGGATCCGTCGCCAGGGTCGTCATAGTAGTTGATGCTGGTGACGATGTTTCGCCTTTCCCGTCCCCCATTTTCTGTGGGTTGGGCCTCTGCCGTGCCTGGCGCAGATTGAAGGGTCGTCCCCGCGACCATGGTGATGAGAAGAATCGTCTCTTATTTTCTTGTGCAGTAATACTTGGAGTCTTGATCTCAGGGTCTTCCCTCGTTCACGATCTGAGGTGTTAGCAGGCCGGGAAGCTAAGTGACGGTTCGTCCCGCTCTGCAGAGTTCGGTCGTTCCTTGCGAGGGACCACGAACTCAAACAAATGTCACAGGAGATGGTTCAGGAAAGAACGTAATTGAGTTCCTCAACACACCGATACTGGAGCTGCGAAGGGCGAGGGGCGACCCTGATACTTCATGATCTGAGGTAGCCAGCGGCACGGCAGAGGGAAGCCGCCCGACTGGCCGGAGGACCGCTGTCTCCTTTTTCCGTGACCCCGCGATGCACCGTGTCATATGCGTTTACGCACAGTGCCGATATCTCGCAGTGATGCGCCTTCACAGCCAAAGTTTGATGAGCAGGAATGAGGGGTAATCTAACTGGCACTGTGCAGCGGATCAGGATTAAGGGACACCTGTTTCTCAGGACCCCTCCTCTGCCGACAGCTGCGGTCTAGCGCCAATTCTCCAATCGCCCCCAGCGGCCCAGTTCAGTGGCAGTGGCATTGCTGAGGTACGGCATTGCTTCGGCGGGGTCGCTGGCCCCGGAGCGGTGCGGGCGCCTGTCTGAGGTCTCCGCAATGAAGCTGCAGTGGTGCGTGTCTTTGGGCTGTTGCTTGACCGCCCCTCGATTTCCATCCATGCTGAGGTACTGGCCAGGCCCAGACCGGACAACTTGAACTTTCCCGTCCGTTTCCCATATCCCGTTGTTTCGCCTTGCTCTCTACAACTTCCCACCTTCCCTCTTCCTACCAGTTCAATTCGCTCTATATCCAAATAAACCAATTCTATACCCAACACAATGGCCACTGCTCAGATTCCCCCCGGAGGCACCTACCTCGACACCTTCAAGAAGTCCTTCGTCGACGTCCCCGTTGACGCCGAGAAGGCGAATGCTATCGCTACTACCGAGTTCCTCGATGCTGCCGAGTCTCTGACAACTATTTTCGGTAAGAAGCATCAAAAGAACCTTCAGCTGGTCTCTCTTCTAACAATTGTTTCCATAGATGCCCTTGGCAGCGTCGCTTTCAGCCCCGTCAAGAGCGACATGGGAGGCAACATCAAGGTACGACCTCCCCTTTAACGGCACCTTCCCTTCTCTATCCCTTGCCTCGAGGCTCTACACTCATTACAATGCCGCTTTGTCGAGTCGAACAACGTCTTACCCATCTACGAACCACAGAAGATTCGTGACCGTCAGCTGGCTGCTCCCGGCGAGTCTGCCACCCTTCAGGAACTGGTCAAGAACGAGCTGGCCACCAAGAAGCACGTTGCTACCGAGGGTCTCCTCTGGTTGAACCGGTAAGACCCGGGATACGTTGCAGACCATATGAAAGGCTGTCATGCTAATGGTACATGCTTTCAGTGGCCTTGAGTTCACCTGCATTGCCCTCAGCCAGAATGTCGCAAAGGACTCCGAGGAGCTCTCCGAGTCCTTCCGCAACGCCTATTCCACCACCCTCAAGCCCCACCACAGCTTCCTCGTCAAGCCCGTCTTCAGCGCCGCCATGAGCGCTTGCCCCTACCGCAAGGACTTCTACGCCAAGCTCGGTGAGGACCAGGCCAAGGTCGCTGCTCAGCTTCGCGTCTACCTCGCCTCCCTCGAGAAGATTGTCGGCATCCTCAAGGGCTTCCTTGACAGCAAGGACGCCAAGTGGTGAACAATTTCGTTCTTTCATATGAACGAAGGAGAGAAGACAACCGAAGAAAAATAAAACAACAATGAGTGATGAAAGAATCAGCATGTCATTGTAAGCTATGGTGCAAGTCCACCCTCAGCTACGAGCCACTCTACGCAGCCTAGAAATGAATCACGCCGTCAGGCACTACAAGGCGTTCTTTGACCCATGTTCAACTAGCCTTCAAGTACAGTTTTCGCACAATGCCCATTGAAATTCTACGGCAAAGCCATTGTTCTTCGGAGGACAGACGTCCATATAAGCTTGGAAGTTCCCGTCCCTGTCCGATAACGCCTATGGTGTTTGATCACAACAAACTCGAGCATTCGCCTTCTCTACAACACCACTGAAACTGACAATCTGCATCCGCAGCTGTTGAAGACGACGACGCGCTCCGAAAAAATGACGAACATTCCTGGTCTTGCCGGCGCCCTAGGCGATCTACAGGTCCAACTTCCAGCGGAGTTGTTTCTCGAAATCGCCGAGCAACTGGGAAGCTACATTGTAAACAGCGAACTGCAGGAGATCATCCAGAACAGCACTGATCCCGACGTCCCGGAAGAAGAAGTTAGTTTTGAGCTTCAGCGAATTACAACCTACATACAGGAGTGCCCCAGCATGAGCATGCTCAACGCCAGTATGGTGAACAGATACTTTCGAGGACTCATCCTCAGAACCTCCCTCCGTTGGGATGCAAATTCCGAAAATCCCATGGCCATCTACCACGCCGCTTCCAGAAACTATACGAATCTTCTCCAGCATGCTTTAGCACAGAATGGCGCTCAGCCAGACCATGTGCCAACTGGCCACGGCGGTCCGCGAATGTCCCCAGTTATGGTGGCTGCGTGGAGGGGTCATTTGGAATCTGTCGCAATGCTTCTGGATAAGAACGTGGACATTCACGAACCATTTGGTTGGGAGAACAATTGGCGGACGATGACCTTGGTTGAAAGCCCTACTACAATGCTCTCGCAAGCATCGATAGTCAATGACTTTGCACAGTGGACGCCCCTTCACGCTGCTATCTTGGCACCTCATAACGCCGCTCAAATCGCCAATTTGCTACTCGATCGTCTGTCTCCGCAATTTGCTAAAGATCACATAGAACAGCCAACGGAACGACTCTTCGCCCACGCCGTTGCAAGAGACCTCGTCGATTTGGCAGAGCCTCTTATGCAGCGCGGAGCCAGGCTAGATCACGGTGGCGCAACTTATCACAATATGCAGCTCCCCGTCCTGCACCACGCTGTTTCCGCCGCTATGGTCCGCAAGTTGGTAGCAGCTGGTGCTGACGTCCATTGTCCCCGAGGGCTCGGCGTGAATGCTTTGCATGCCGTTTGTCTCCGTCAAACGGATTGCACAGGTGCCATAAAAGAACTTGTCAAGCTAGGAGTCGACATTAACGAAACCACGGCAGGCGGCCGCGAACGCGCTACCATTGTTGAAACTGACCCAAACGGCCCTCTTGTATGGAGGACTCCCCACACCCCGTTGAACCTCGCATGTCGGCAGCTCAATCTTGACCACATAAAGCTGCTTCTCCAGTTGGGCGCCAACGCAATGGGCACCAATCACGACGTTGAGGCCTGCAGGGGCAATCCAATCAATGGCGAGTGCTGGCAGGCATCTCCGTTTCACGATTTGTTTCTGCCCGAAAACCTGGCGTCCAACCCTAACGCCGGCGATGGTGAGAAACTCAGTCAAGTCATCAGAAAAGCAATTGTCGCCCTCATTCAATATGGCGGCAGAGGTGCCCTTCGACGTAGCCATCTGGTGTGTATCCATGGGCGACTGGAGGCCAAGATAGCACGAGAGTTCTGGTTTCGCAGTAGCGTCGGTACGTCCAAGTTTGGCTCGTACACACCGCTACAACTTTTCTTCGTGCAGCCGCTGGTGGATGACGACCGGATCCCGGAGGCAATGTGGAACGCTGCTGATATCAAAGATCAGATCAACAGCGTTGTAGAGCCCCTCGGCGTGACGCCTCTAATTGCTCTTCTGAGCCACCGTTTCGACCATTCGCTGGGTGAAGCAAACTTCTACCGTCCCCATCTTGTCCGGTGGCTCCTGGATCATGGTGCTAATCCAGACCAATGCGACGAGCAGGGCTTTTCGCCCCTCCACTACGCCGCCTTCTGGCTCGACTATGAAGCCATCGCCCTACTTCTCCAGTTTGGAGCTGACGCTTCTGGAGCAGACCGGCTCCCTGGCCTAAGACCCTTGGATGTTGTCGTTGGCGGCATCTATACGGTGGTCCAACGCGGAGAAATGGGGGATCCCGCGACCGACCCACGTGAAAGCGCCTGGAAAACAATGGTACATCTACTCGACCGCGTGGAAGAGCAGCCGTACGGCCTGCTCGAGGGGATCATCCGTTTGAAGGAAGGCTATCAGCTTCCAATGTGCGCCGTTCCCAACTTCGATACTCGGTTGGTCTTTGAAAACGACGAGGCCGCGCCGGCGCACATGAGAGTCCCGGGTTTCCGCGCGACTTATCGGACGCAGGTAGACACCCAGAAAGCACTGATCCTCCAACTTCTGCTGGCGGCTCCGCAGACGCGTCGGGATAATCGGAACGTTCTCGGGGCTGGCGACACTGCTCCCGATGATGCCTACGCCACGGACCAGGGCATGGCCCTGCGCGAGACTGATAATGATCATTCGCTCGAGAAGTGCAAGACCAGCACTGCTCTCGATTATGCCTGCGCCACGAACCAGCATCCGACTCTGAAGCATATTCTTTGCAAGGCTGGTTTTAGGCTGAGCAAGTGCCCGTACGGTCTCAAGTTGTGGGCTATGCCCGAAGGTGTAGTTTGGAATAATTACATCCGCGCGTATCGCGTCGGGGTTTGATGATGAGACCGTTGTACCCGCGTGTGTAAGTGGATCTATCAAGTGTTGCTTCTTACGGACCAAAGAATTCAAATCATTATATCATATGAAACTTCGTCTTGGTATCCCCCGCTAGTTTCGGGCGCAAAGATCTAGACAGACCAGGTAACGCCGGTTCATAGGGGCTTTGATAGTGAACTGCATAGCCAGAACGCCGCTCATGTTTTGCTTCACTAATGATGCCAATCAGAGGCACCCGAATGAATGCTGGACCAAACATCTAGGATATATGACAGCCAGGAAGCCCCCACGATGGGTCCGCAGAACAAACTATAGAAAGGTCTGGCTACCGCCTCGTAGAATGTGTGGACACGTCCAGCAACTGTCATTAAGTTCTACGTAGACTTTTGCATTTTTTGAAGATGCATTCTTTGTTCACATGATCCAAGGATTCTTATGTATTGAACACATAAAGTCCACGGTGACTAGCTCGGGCAATATGTTGATGAACATTGGTTTGATCAACAAAACGAAGTCAAAAAACATTCTGTGTGGAAAGGCAACCCTGGTTCGTAGGGTATTAAAAAGATGCTGACAGTCACACCAAATATCTCGCATGAAGATGTCGTGTCAAAACACAGGATTGATCAGGTATGCTTAAGACGGCGTCTTCGTCTGTCATTGCCGAAGTGGTCATTCGAGTCCAGTGCTCACTGTGTAGGCCATGTGTCAACGTGAAGGCTGAAGAAGCAATTTACAAAGCTGGGAGTAGCATGAGTTCTCTATTCCTGGTTTCCTCTCGAGCTAGCAGGGAGCCCCGACATGATTTTCTTGAAAAGTAGAAGACGACGAAAGTCAATCACGTTCAAATTCTCAGAAAGCCGGCAAGTCAAGCGATGGAAGACGATAGGTTATCATCGCTTCACTCGCCATATGGGCAACAGGCGGAGGGTCGTCTTAAGAAAGAGGTCGAGACCATGACTTGGCGCCCAAAGTCCAGGCCTTCCCATATCGAGGTTGCGGGACTTTCTGAAGGACGACCTCCCTCACGACCAGGACTCTACACGTATGAACTCTGACTCGAGCTCCCGCGTGGTTGACTTAGGGCTGTGATGAGAAACGGGGCATATCACTACGGGCTGCAACCGCTACGTGATGAGAGCAATGTTGGAAAAGTATCGTCGGATTTGCTGCAGAAGTCTGACTCGATAGTAATTCGACGGCGTTGAGTATTACGGATTGCGTGCTAAGCCCGGACCAGAGGGGAATGGATTTCGAGGTGTTTGGCAGGCCAGTTTGGACCGGAGTAAGCCTTTCAGAACTTGAAGACTGGATACCAAGAGTGCAGTTGAGCTTGTCACCGCATGCTGGGCCGTACTTACAAGACGCACCAACTGTCAGTTATCAGATGTAGGCATGTTTGGTAACGAGGGTTCCTTTGACCAAACATAGAGGAGCGGCCCTTCACCGACATGAAGCCAGTTTGCTGAGGTGGACTCAGCTATCAATTATAGACGTCTAGAGCCCCCAGTAGGTCTTGCTGCTGACCTAGGAACTCTACCGAAAGGTCATAATATAGCTTAGTCGAGGACTTTGATTGGCGGGAACCTCAAGTCTCTGTCACATTCGCTTCACTGCAGTCTGCCTTCCCCCTACCTGGGTCCTTGTCTTGCAAGCTATGCACTACTTGATTGGCGTTCCTCTCAGGACTGACAGTAGTGTCCGTCTGGGGTAGAGAGGCAACAAAACGCGGAATAAAGGCAAGTCTACGCAAGTATCCGGGGCCAGCTTCCTCATCCGGCCACATGGAGCAAGTGCCGACGTAGCGCACGTACGCGGTGCTGTTGAGAGAAGATGAAACTGGAGACCAACTCCGATATGTTTCGTTAGACTGCATCGATAGCACCGGAAGAAGGTTGAGATTACAGCAGCGGCGTTAAAGTGCACCTGGATCCAAGAGCTCCGCTCTCCGCCGCCCAGGAATCCGAACGTCTAGGAAATTTTGTGGCGCGGTCGAGGATGTGTTCTCGCGCACGGGAAGCTCGATCTATTCCTTGCGAGAATCCATCGACAACCAGCGATCATGAAAATCCAAAAACGAGCGCCGTGTCCCGAAGACTAAACTTGGTAGATCCGATCGACGGGCGACGGAATGCGACGTAGTACCAAAACCCACGAAGCGCGCTTTCTCGTCCCCGCCAAGGCCAACGACGGAAAAGGAGCCGTGTAAAGCGCCACGGAGACGTTACGACTTTGTTGATGGTGAAGAGACGGGAGTCGCTTGGCGGGGAATGTTTTTGTGAACGATTCGGGATTAGCGTCAGGGGGCGGTTCTTCTGGATCCCCTGTCTTTGCAGCTTCGTTCGTTCGTTCGTCCTGTCGAGGGCACGCGCAGGGGCCCTTGTTTTGGGGCGGGCGTGTTCTTGGGATTTCTGGATTTCGGAGAGTGGGAGAGAGAAAGAGGGCTGGGTTCTAGGCGATCGTTGCCCGAGGAGGGGGACTTAACTGTGAAGGTCTAGAATTTCGGGGATTTTTTTGATTGTCGGGAGGTCTTTGACGATGATGGCAATTAGATTGTGACCTTGAACCTTGGCGGATGGAGCGATGCGTTTGATTGGAATGATTTGCAAACGGAGTGGGAGATGCTGGGGATACGGGACAGCGGCTGACTGCAAGATGACCCGTACGAGTCTTGAGATTGGCTTGGGGAATAATCTTCTTCTTTTTTCCCCTCCTTTTCCTTCTTCTTTTGGTGTTTTGTCAATGGGCTGTGATGTCAGGAATCCGGGGTCGTGTTGGAGACGTGTTGATGATGTGTAAAGATTGATAGGAAAAAAGCACCGTAGTCGGCGCTTGCGGCAGGAGTTTGACAGGGACCAAGAACTGCAGGGGCGGTTTTCCATCATTTCCCCCTTCTCTCCGTGCGTCGAGTCCCGATGATCAGAGATTGAAAGCGAAGCTCGACGATCGCTCTCATTGAAAGCGAAGAATGCGCATCCGCAGCATCCGTTGGACTTGGGCCGCGAAGGCCGCGATGTCGAAAGAAAAGCATCGGTCATCGTCCCAAGCCTAGCGCATGGAGATAATAGCGAAACACCAATTAAGCTGCGACTCGGTAAAGCCAGCCGCCCAGGCGACCCCGGGCGACGCTGACAGGTGCGGCAAGGATTCCCTCCCGTGCCAGGAGCAGGACTAGGAGCAGGAAGGGGTGACGATGGGAGAGTGTCGGTTAGGGGCTCCAAAGCACGAAAGGCTGGAAAAACGAGCTCAAGTGTTGTTACTTGTTAGCGGTCGGAATCTTCTAGTCCTCTCTCTGTTTAACCTGGAAGCCTGCAGGACAGCCGCCCAACAGACAATCTGGCAGGGGCTTGAAACGAGACCCGAGTGCTGGGGTGAAGCATTGGCGGGATTGAACGGCGTCATCCCCACCTATCTAACATGAATTAAGGAGCCACGGGACGCTATTCCTTTCTGCTTTTTTATGAAGCTCCTAGTAAGAGAGAGAGACGTGAGCAACAAGGCGCTAATACAGCGTGTGCGCTAGAAGAGCCTGGACAACTCGCGAACCCCCAAGACCTTGTTCTCCGAGTCTATCGGAAGTTGAGGGAGGAATTAAGACCGGGTGTTAGGGCCCTGGAATGGCGCGGGCAACGGTCAATGCCGCGATTGATGCTACTCAGGGAACCGGACTTGACTTTACTTTAATCCCTTTAATTCACCAGGCCAAGAACCGGTTCGGAGGGAAACGAAACAGCCGTGGACTCAGAGAAACAGCAGTAGTTTAATACAAAATACAAAGTAGAAAATGAAGTCAGGACTGAGGATTCTGAGGAGTGATTTTCCCAGCTCACCGGCGGTCACCAATTGCCAATTGTCAATTGTCAATGTCAGCCAGAACCACCTGACGTTCTGACAAGGAACTACCCGAGTAGATGACACCCCGGTCTCCGTGCTGAAGCCATTTTCGGTTGGCGTTTTCGGGCAATTCCTAGACCGTGAAGCCAGAGCCACCCCGGGCCGCTGGTGGAGAGAGTCGAAATTGCACCCTCCGCCGCCTTTGCTGTGGTGAATTGTGAAACGGCCAGGAGATTTGACCAGCCCATATCGACTTACACGCACATTGCAGAGAGCTCGGCTGCGCAGCAATATGGGCCCTTGACGGCCTGGCCTGTCGTTCAAAGCCTGGTCGCTGTCGCTGTCCGACGAGGCGGTCTTCCCCCCCCCTATACTATGCTATACTATGTCTGGTCCCATGGAGTTGTTGATGGGATCCATTTCACACATTAGCGGCTTCTCTTAAATGGGAGGCAAACACCACACGCCTCACTCTTGGTGAGGCTTCTTTCTCTCCTTCTCTGCTTCAAAGGATTGTTGACCATCCTTGCCCAACCGACACTCTTTTTTTCTGCATTCGTTCGTACGTTCGTTCATTCATTCATTCCAATAGGCTGAGTCCTATCAACGCGCAAACCAAACGAAACACCACGAAAGACAGTAACTACTGTCATAACATCATCAACAAGACGATCGATTTTTCATTCTCAACCAAGGGTGACTTTGAAAGTTGCTGCTTTTTTTGACCCGAATCAGCAATCATGCGTTTGCTCTCCATGCTCGGCCTCGCGGCCGTGGCCGTCGCTCAGTTGACGACCTCGTCGCTCGAGAAGCACGTCGACTCCGTCACGCTCAGCAAGTCCTTCAACCCCATCAAGGACGCCTACTGGACCGGCTACCCTCACCACCGCCGCACCCCGTTCGCCGTCTCCCCCGACGGGAAGTCGGCCTACCTCGCCTACCTCGACTCCTCCGAGACGGGCGTCCACATCCAGCCCGTCGACCCCGCCACCTTCGCCGCCACCGGCGACCTCGTGACCATCGACGGCGGTAAGGAGGCCGGCGGCCTCGTCGCCCACAACGACGGTTTCGCCATCCTCACCAACGAGGCCCTGTCCGGTGTCTCCGACCCCGTCGCCGTCGTCTACCGCTACACCAACGGCAAGCAGACCTTCAAGACCTACCTCGGCGGCCCCGGCGTCGACGATGGCATGGCCATGATGTCCCCCGACATGAACGGTGACCTCGTCTTCTCCGAGAAGGCCGGTTACTACGCCGCCTACATCGTCGTCACCGCCTACGAGGGCCCTGCCACCGGCCACTTCGGCGACGCCATCCGCTACGTCGACACCGCCGGTAACCTCACCAAGATCCCCGGCGCCTCGTCCCCCTGGGGCTGCTCCCACAACGTCGGCATCGCCTTCGAGGAGGCCGACGCTCCCCCCTTCGCCTCCGTCTGCGCCGAGGACCAGGGTGCCATCTGGCTCAACACAAAGACCCAGGGCATGACCAACGACGGCGTCAAGATCTCCAACGAGCACGTCATCAACGGCGCCGCCAACGAGCCCATGGGCGGCATGTCCGGCTCTTACAGCTCGCTGGCCCGCTTCGTCGGCGCCGACTCCTACATCTTCTCCTGGGTCTCCCGCGGCGCCGTGGACCTGACCGCCAACGAGTGGATGGGCGCCGGCTACACCACCTCCAAGAACCGCACCAACAACCGTAACGTCGCCATCGCCCTCTTCTCCGACAAGTACACCCTGGTCGGCGACCAGGCCACCTCCCAGGTCGGCGCCGCCGACGGCGACAAGCAGGTCAACTGGATGACCTCGGGCTCCAACGACTGCTCCAACGCCCACGCCGCCACCTTCGACGGCTCCAAGGCCCTCGTCTCCTGGGAGGAGATCGCCGACCCCATCTGCGACTTCGACGCCATGGGCTGCAGGGGCACCTTCGCCGGCACCAAGTTCCAGATGGTCGGCAGCGACGGCAAGAAGCTCGGCGAGGCCATCACTGCCGACGACACCTACGTTGCTGGCGACATGGTCACCATGTCCGACGGCCGCATCTGCTGGCCCTACGTCGCCATGGACTGGAAGCTCGACGGTCCCCAGCAGGGCTCTCCCGTCTCCAAGATCTCCTTCGCTTGCATGAGCGGCGGCTCTGGCTCCCGCGGCAGCGCCTCTTCTGCTCCGTCTTCCGTGGCCCCCGCCTCCATTGCCGGCCCCGTTGCCTCCCCCACTGAGGCTGTTGACGCCGCCGCTTCCTCCGGCGCCGCTGACCCCACCTTCCCGCCCGGCACTACCCCTGAGCCCATCTTTGAGACCATTTCCGGCTCCGCGCTCCCCAGCACCAGCGCCCCGGCCGCCTCTGCCCCGGCTGTCTCCTCTGCCCCTGCTGGCGTCCCCTCTTCTTCCGCCTCTGCCGCTGCCTCTTCCTCCTTCTCCGCCCCGCCCGGCGCTCCCGAGCCCATCTTCTCGACCATCTCTGGTGCTAACAGCGCCGCTTCTTCCGCCCCGGCCGAGGTTCCCGCCGCCTCTGCCTCTGCCTCTGCCTCCGCCCCGCCCGGTGCTCCCGAGCCCATCTTCTCAACTATCTCTAGTGCTAACAGCGCCGCTTCTTCCGCCCCGGCCGTGGTTCCCGCCGCCTCTGCCTCTGCCTCCGCCTCTTTATCCTTCTCCGCCCCGCCCGGTGCTCCCGAGCCCATCTTCTCAACTATCTCCGGTGCCGACCCCGCCGCTTCTTCCGCCCCGGCCGAGGTTCCCACCACCACCGTTTGCGACCAGCTCCCCGAGACCACCGCGGTCCCCTCCAAGACTCGCTCCAGGAAGCATACCCGCACTCGCAAGGGCCCCAAGCCCACCGGCGGTGCGTCTCGCCCCAGCGGCAAGTGCAACATTCGCACGACCATCCAGACCGTCTATGTCACGGTCCGCCAGTAAAGGCCGCGTACGAAGAATGAAACATTGAAGAGTGGGATGATGGAAGGATGATGTGGGGTAAACAGGCCTGCGCGTCACTTTGGGCGTGGGGAGGGCTTACCTTGCAAAGGGAGATGGAGGGGCAGAACGAGAGAAGCGCGCACATGGGAAAAGCAATTCAATGTTTTGGAAAGGAAAGTGAAAGGATTGGGCTTGAATAAGTTTTTCATGTACATACTATGTACTACCTGTACACATATTTCCCAAGCTCGCGTCCCGTCTGGCGATATCCCACCGGGTTGACGCGGGAAGGAGAGCGAGTCAAGGCCAGCGGCCGATATTGAGCAATTGAACCGACTCGGTTCATTTTCGGCACTCGGAAGCAATTCTGGGCCCAAAACTCTTTGATCCTTGTGAGATTACCTATCTGGTGAGAGAGACCTGAACGAGGGGGGGCCGGATATTGAACTCCACGGTTCCTTGGCTCTATTCAGTGGACGGCTGGATCTGTTCGGAAGATGCCGTGATTGTTATTGATTCCGGGGGCAAGAATGCGAACAGTGCGAGAGCGAGAATTTCGGGTAAGGCTCTCCTGAACCGCTTGTGAGGGACATGACTGACGAGTCGTGAAGTTTTCTGAGAAACGACGAAGAGCCAACACGTTCTGAGAGCGGGGACTGAGAGGGTGTGATTCGGACTTTGTCACCAAAATATTTGCAAAATGACCCGTATTTCTCTCACTAACAACCAATTAGGTCTGACAGAAAGAGCATCGGCCATCCCGTCTTCCCAGAGAAATAAGAGGCGGCCCAAACACCCTGAATGGGCAGACTACGGGTCTTTTCCTGCGTCCGAGCCCCAGTCACACATGCTTCCACCAGGGGCATCTCCTGTCACCAACGCCGATGATGGACAGTCACTGAGCTATCTCTGAGGGCTGAGGAGTCCTCGTGGCCTGAAAGGTCCCAAAGAGGCCGCGAAAGCCACGTTCCTGGATGGAATCCAGGGTCAATGAGCACCCCGCCGCGGACTTGAGTGCCTCAATTGGTCTCGGTGGTCACTGATAGATGGTTCGCCCCTCAGCTTGTGCCCGCAAGGACGGGATCCTCTTTCGTGCTCTCGATAGGGGGTCGCCATTCGACGGCGAGATTGGCCAATCACGAGCTCTGCGGCGCTTGATGATGGGTTCCTCGTGCTGGCTGCCGCGTTTCCTTGGCTAAGGACCCTGGCTTGCCTTGGCTGGAGGTGTAAGTCGTCCACCTGATTCTAACCTGAAGTCTGACGGCGTATCGTCCACGACTCCATCACCAAGACTCAAGTTCTGACTCCTCCCCCTGCCCAAAAGGTCCTATCCGTATCGAATCTGCACTAATTCGGCAGGAGAGCACTTATAGTCGTCCCCCGGGATAGAGGTGGAAATCGTCGCCAAGCCGGCATCTGGTCCCGCCCAACGGCCATCATCCGTCCTTATCCCTCGACCTTGCGCACGTCACCAAACGCAACCTCGAGGGCACACTCCTGCAGCGAGGTTACATTCTCCATCTGCCAATAACATCGCTTTGGTTCCCCTCCACTCGGTCCTGAGAACCCCAGTCTAGTGGGAACGGTGCCAGATAACCTCGTGGCCAGGAGAGGTCGCATGCCATCTCGAGGCTCGAGCCGCGTCTTCCTCCATCCAGTGATGCGAGGCACATCTCATTACCGGCAGCCCAATCTGAGTTTGTATGGGGAAGTCCCCTGAAAAAGGTATGGCTCTCAAGGCAGCACGACATGGAGGGTTAGGAAGGGCAGATGGGGAGACAGAGAACCCATCTAGTTCATTCTCATATAAGACCTGGTGGCCGCCTGTCCCGTCGAGAATCATGGTGTAGAAGCAGCAGACACATCTGTTTGCCGGTGATTCTCGCAATCATCCAGTCATTCTCTGACCACTGCCCAGCTAGCTCGCATTCTGAGCGTCCTGTCTTTTTTGATACCCCCCAATTACGAAGATTGCGATACTTTCCTTGATTTCTTAGTTCCAATACCCACACGACGCACTCACAATGGCTCGATCAATTATCGCCGGCCTCTTTTCGGCCGCCCTTCTGTTTGCTTCTGGTGTTGCCGCCCACGCCGATGGTTGCGGTTGCGCTGATGGCGTCAAGCGCGTCACCTACATCGTGGTCGAGATGCCCGAGCAAGAGCCCGAGAACTTTCCAATCTACTCTACCCTTTCCTCCTCTACGACTCTCCAGGCTCTGCCCACGCCTGCTCCCGTCAGCGAGTTCACCGCCCCAGCAGCTCACATCATCGAAGACATCCCGACCTACGAGCCTGTCGCCTTGAAGCCCGAGCAGCTCCGACCGGCCGAGAACACAACTCACACTTTCGGCCCTAGCGTCGCGCCCAATATTGACACAAAGGACCCTGTCAACCTTGTGCCCGCCAAGAATGTGTCCCTTCACTACTCGGCGGCCGAATCCGAGGACCAGGGCAGCATCAACATGACTCTCGCTCTCAACAACCCTGCCGTGGTCCTGGAGCAGGTTGATGCTGTGAAGAGCGTCGTCTGCGGCGACGACGAACTCACTGTTTCCTTCTCGGGGTCCGAGGCCTTTGACGAGGCCGTCAAGGAGTGGTCCGAGTCTGGCGAGGGATTCATCTTGATCACCAACCACATGGGCAACTGCGATGCCGAGTTCGAGCGTGGATTCTTTCTGGCTACCGGCCTGAAATCGAACAAGGACGACCTCTCCATCACCGTTGCTGCCTCCAAGGAGGAGCTGACAAACATCGCCGGTCAATGCGAAATGTCCTTCTCCTCGCTACCTGCCGCCACTCTCTCTAAGCGCCTCACTCTCGACCCCAGCGTCTCGCTGTCCTTTGCAGACGGCCTGGCAGATAACACCGTTCTCTACAGCGATGGCCAATACATCAACGTCACCGCCGACGAAGCCTGGTTCTCCTCCAAGATCACCTTTTCCGGCTACCTCAAGTACAACTTCTGGGGGTTCAAGATCGAGGCCCTCTACTTCGATCTCGACACCACCTTTGACTCTGCCGTCGGCCTTTCCGTCGACGTGGCTGCTGCCTACAGCCATCAGCTCAAGTACGCCCCCGACGAACTCGCCTACTCCCTCGTCGCCGTCCCTGGCGTCGTGGAGCTCGGCCCCGGCGTGGCTTTCGCCGTCGGCCTGGACTTTGACGTCTCCGCCGCCGTCGGCGTGACGGCCGGTCTGAGCGTGGCCCTCCCGGACGGCAACGTCCACCTCGACCTGCTCGACGGCAGCAAGTCCGTGGCGACCGGCTGGGAGCCCAAGTACAGCAGCTACGCCAACATCACCGAGGCCGCGGACGTGCGCGTGGACGCCTCGGCCGACGTCACCGTCCAGCTCGCCATCAAGCTCCTCGGCGGCCTGGTCGACCTCAGCTCGGGCCTGACCGCCACGCCCGGCTTCGACAACCGCTTCAAGCTGCGCGGGGACCAGGACCTCGGCATCAGCGGCAACTTCACCGCGCCGCCCGCTCGGACCATCGTTGACGTTCCCAAGGACGGCCTGGTCTGCGCCGAGAAGAACGGCGCTGAGCTGGCCACCGACTTTTACTTCAACCTCACCGCGTTCGCGACCAAGTCCTGGAGCGCGGAGCTTTACCACACCCGCGTGCCGCTCTGGGACCTGTGCTACAGTTTCTGAGTGTGAAGTCCCAGGGGAACAAAAAAGAAAAAGAAAGAAAGAAAGCCAGGTGTCCTTTTCAACTTGACGAATGATTTCTTTTAATATATAATACTATTTCGTAATCAAATACCAACGAAGGGACGCGGATCGAACAAACCAACCCCCGGGTTCTATAACATTTGCTGTCGTTTTAGACTCTCGAGGTTATTTGTAACCGTGTAAAAAAAGGAACACTTTGTGACAACGTGACGGGCTACGACCATATCTGCCGCACCTTAAACATGATCAGCCGGACCCGCGGACGACGATCGCGGATTTACCAGCGAGAGTAAGAGAGGATCAGCAGGGGCAGGCGGCGTGCTTCCAGAATTAGCATCGCGGGCGAAGGCAGGGGTAGGCCCTCGTCCTGGATCAAGCTTATCCAAGCTTAAATTTTCTGTCTCGGGGGGCTATTGATGTTACCTGGGGACTTGGTGGGGTTCTCATGCTCATCAACGTTCATCACGTCTCTGGAAGCGTTTCCGGGTTGGGGATGCCCGGTTACGGGATGACACATGACGTTATGGGATGGGTGGATTGTTCAAGAACAGACGACATGAACTGAAGAGTCAGTCGTCGTGGGAACCTTGGGCGC
Organism: Colletotrichum sansevieriae; assembly: GCA_026260285.1. Classification (NCBI taxonomy): domain Eukaryota; kingdom Fungi; phylum Ascomycota; class Sordariomycetes; order Glomerellales; family Glomerellaceae; genus Colletotrichum; species Colletotrichum sansevieriae. Next base: position 41,420 of record JAOQIF010000070.1, on the reverse strand, counting down.
CACAAAAGAATTGGCAGTGAAAAAGATCGCCTCGAGCCAAGAGTTCGAGGTGAAAGTGGCAGTGAAGAAAGCCAAGAGCTCGGTGAGACGACGGAGCTCCTGAGACTGATGCAACTCGTCGAAACTTTTGCGGGAGCCCCTTTTGACGTTTTGGGTCGTTACTTGCCGGTCTGCTTCCCCCTGGTGGAGTGCGGAGGAGCCCTTGACTTATATGGATCATACCGCGGGGAACAGAACGTCTGGGACTCTGGTGGTTCAGATAATCTGACTTGGATGGAAGATGAGAAGAGTTACCAGAGGTGTCTTTTTTTGACGTCGGGTGTGATTGATGCTCGACGCATGCCATCCGTCAGAGGATTCTTGTGTCCGGGACTCAATAGGATGTTTCACGGGGGCTATATCCCGAGCTGGGTGGGAGTTACGCTTCAGCTACCGATGGCTGGCCGGCCGGCTGGAGTTGACTCTGGTGCAACGGACAACAGATGGCAGCGTTAACGCGATTCGGGGAGGTCGGATGGCAGTCGAAGTTGGGATATAAAGACTCGCCGCTTGGCTTGTGAGATACGCTTCTTTCCCTCCTCACCTTCACCTCCATCAACCACCGTCTCCTTCTCTCCATTTTTTCTTTCCCCTTGAGCCAGTCTCATTCTTTTGAACCTACTCAGGCAGTATTGTCAGTTTTGTGTGTATCTTCTTTCAATTTAATCCTTCTTCTTCTCTCTCTCCCCCCCCCCCCCCCCCCCTCTCTCTGTGTGTGTGTTCTCCTTTCATCACCATCTCAAAGTCAAGATGAAGTTCACCCACGCAGCCGTCATCCTTCTCGCCGGCGTCGCGGCCGCGGCGCCGACCACATCCCAGGTCCTCCGTCGTGACCAGCGCCAGCGCAGGGCCAACGGCGGCCAGGGCAGCAACAACATCGCCCAGCTCCAGAACACCTTCGACGGGAATGACCCCGAGGGCACCCCGACCGCGGCCGGAGACCTCGCGGACCTCAACGGCGACGGAGTCATCAACGTCTTCGAGGCCGGCGCCCAGGCGGGCAAGGTGAAGCGCGGCAAGGGCAAGGGCAAGACCCAGCAGGATGCTGGTGCCGTTGCTGGCGGCGGCAACAATAACAACAATGCCGACGACGAAGAAGAAGATGCTGCTGCTGACGGTGGTGACGCCGCGGACGATGCCGGCGATGCCGCTGGCAAAGCTGGTAACGCTGGCAATGCTGCTGGTGGTGCCGACGCCGGCAAAGGAGGTGCTGCTGCCAACAACGGTACCGCGAACGCTGGTGGTAACGCCAGAAATGAAAACAACGGCAACAACAACAAGAACAATGCGGATGATGAGGCGGATGACGGTGCCGAAAATGCTGGCAAAGCTGACAACGCTGATAACGCCGACGACGCTGCTAACGATGCTGGCAATGCCGACGATGCGGCCGACAACTCCGGTAATGCAGGCAACGCTGGTGGCAAGCAGAAGAATGCTGGTAACAATAAAAATGACAACAACAATGCCGATGATGCTGCTGATGCTGGCAACGCCGAGGATGACGCGGCTGCTGGAGGCAATGCCGGCAACGGCAAGCAGAAGAACGCTGGCGGCAACAACCAAAACAACAACGACGCCGACGACGCTGCGGATGCCGGAAATGCTGCCGAAGACGCCGATGCCGCGGACGGAGCTGGTGCCGCTGACGATGCCGCCACCGGAAACGCCGGCAATGCTGGCAACGCTGCCGGAGGCAATGGCAAGACCGAGTCAAACGAAGCCAGCAAGAACGCAGGCGGCCAGGCTCGGCGCTTTCTCCGCCGCGTTTGATAATTCTTCAGCCCAATATGGCGACTCCGCCAGGGTCGTTTTGAATATGAAGGACTCTAACGCGACAACAAGACCCAGAAGGGGAAGGCCAGGAAAGAATCCCATGACAAGTCACCCTCAAAGAAAAAGGGGAAGGGAGGCCGCTTCGAGGGTGACGGAAAGAAGCCTAGTAAGGCCGGGGACGGGCTCAGAGCAGAGGAGAGCACTGCGATGATGGGTTAACATGAGCAGCCTGGCTCTGGGATCAACAACCTTAAGTTGTTAGAGTACTACGAGATTACATGTGATGAGTGATGCGATAATTCCACCTGGCAACAGTTTGCGATACAAAGATTGGAGAGAAACTCTGTCTTTACTGTGTTCATTGTGGAGTTTAATTTGATTGGATTGCTGAGAAGATGCTTACAAGTGAAATTACCATTGCATGTCTGCCTCACGACAGCTTCACGTTTGACAGCCTCCATTGACTCATTGACTGCCTGACTCTAAGCTGGACCATCACTCCCAAGCTAGTAGTCAAGGTCGAACTCGAGGGACAGATCGCCAAACTCACAGGGAATATATAAAAAGAACGGAAAGTCTGTCAACCGATCAGTGTAAACAAAATAAAGACGCGTGTCAGTCACACCGAGTGAGTTTCGTTTTCATCTGAACCGGACGCCTGTCTCACTCTGACATTGACAAGAGATGCAATCCCAGCAACCAACTTGCCTCAAGCAAAGCTCGGCAATACTCGCTGACACGACAATAGCTTGGCCAAGAGTGCCGTTTGAAAAATATCGGGAATGTGATTCCGATGGATTCATGGTCCAAATCGCGATGAAGCGGGTGAAGTGAGGCAAACTCAGGCCCTTCACCCACTGAAGCATGGATTTGGGCTAGCTTATCGGTGCTTCAGTGGGCTGATCCGGGATCCGGGTGCCAGTTCGCCACGGCCCGCCGAGGTTCCAGCGCTGTGGACCGGGCGTGCGCCGGGCATTTTCGATGACGAGCCTCTTGCGTCAATCACGACGACGTCACAGGCCGTCACAGTCGCGAAATCCCAGGGCGCGTCTGCACGATGCGATGCCCTTCGAGAAGGGATTGCATGATATCTTGCTGAAATATCAAACGAAGACAATACTTACGTGAACAAACTCTACCACCTTACACTTCAAACAAGTCAGTTGAACAGGAAACCCTTCAATAACACATACCGAACTACACATCCGGAAAGCCATCATGAGTTCACAAAGCGCCGTCTTCCAGCTGAGTGGAACATGCAATAACTACGACTGGGGCAAGAAGGGCCGCGAGTCTCTCGCTGGCCGCCTTTGTGAAAACACTCCCACCGGCTTCAAGGTCAAGGACGACGAGCCCTACTCGGAGATGTGGTTTGGGGACTACCCAGACTTCCCCGCGCGTGTACTCGAGTCACAGGAGCTGCTGTCGGACGTCCTGCGGAAGCACAAGGAGAAGTTGTTGGGGAAGAAAGTCATCGAGCAGCTTGATGGCCAGCTCCCATATCTGCCAAAGGCATGTGTCTCTCAGGTTTATTCACTAACATGAACTAACCTGGTACAGATTCTCTCCATTGCGAAGGCGTTGCCTCTTCAAATTCACCCCAACAAGTCCCTGGCAACGAAGCTCCATGAGCAAGACCCGGACAACTTTACCGATCCCAACCACAAGCCGGAGATCGCCGTCGCCCTGGGCAAGTTTGAAGTGTTTGCCGGCTTCAAGCCTCTAGACCACATCTCCCCAGTCTTCAACATCCCTGCTCTGCGAGATTTCATTCCGGACAACACGAAAACGTGGAACGACGAGACGTTGCGCGAGGTCACGCGCCGTATTCTCCTCGCCGATGCGTCGACCGTAGAGAAGGCCGCCAACGCCATCGCCGAAACTCGGGAAGACCTCGGCGGAAACGCGTACGTCCTCAAGCTTCTGCCAAGGCTGCAGGATCAGTACGGCAAGGGGGACCCAGGAACTCTGGTCGCTCTGCTGTGTATGAACTACTTGGTGTTGGAGGCGGGCGAGGCCTTGTACATCCCCGCCGACGGCATCCACGCCTACTTGTCGGGCGACATTGTGGAGTGCATGGCTCGGTCCAACAACGTCCTGAACACCGGCTTCTGTCCGCCCGGCGACCGGAGCAACATCGACCTCTTCAGCAAGACCCTGACTTTCAAGGCGCACAGCAAGAAGGACGTGATGCTCCCCGAAGAGAAGAGCACGAGGAGCGTCCAGGGACGGACTGTGGTGTATCGGCCACCTTTGAGCGAATTCGATATGCTGCGTACGAACTTGGACGAGCAGAATCGGTCTGAAACCATCGAGGCAGGCGACGGACCTGCTGTTGCAATCGTGACCGAAGGCGAGGGCGTTTTGGAGGCCGATGAAAAGCAGTTTCAGGTCAAGGCGGGACATATTTACTTCATAGCTCCTGGCATCGAGGCTAAGTGGGCAACGACGGGCGCGATGCAAATCTTCACGACCGTGGTCTAGACGAGCAGAGGAGTTGTAAGAGCGCGATTGATTACATGATAACCAATAGAACATTGTCGTGCTCAAGACTTGCTGGTTTACTATCGTGCGACGTTGAAATTGATTTTATCCTATGCTATGACCGTGACGATCGGGAATCTTTCTTCTACATCTTGACCAAGTTTTCGTCGTGAGCCATGTTGTGCACACTCGAATTGGTATGCACAATTCGCCAGTCCAGTCCAACTCCAGACTCCTTACAAAATCAGTTTATAGCAGATACTCACTGCTAATTCCCAGGAGACCCGATAGTATGGTCCTTACTCATTGCACTCTTGACTGCGTTCTCAACCGCCGACGCAAGGTCAAGGTGGAAGAATGGCCGATTGATTCCACTTACCGCACCCAAGTGGCGAGCCTTGTTTTCCTTGCTGCACATACCACCCTCCTCCAAGCAGGAAGATGAAGACCGCTCCGAGTCACTCACAAAGCAGGTCACGTTTGAGCCCTTGTCGGCCACCGGGCGTTCACACGAGAGCAAAGGCGGCTTCCCAGCAAGTTCGGCGAGGGTGAAGACAGGTTCCCATCTGCCTAGGTGGCCTGTTGTAGGGCACCCGAACCCCGAGACCGAGAGGGCCCGACGCGTCCATCTGCTCTGGAGTCCTGCGAAATGCCATTCTACAGGGTCTGGTGCCGCCCATCGACCAAGCTGGTTGCGAAGATCAATCAGGCCCTCTACGGCCCCCGAGTCCATAATGTTGACGGCGGAGCAATCAAGCACGATAGCCCGGAGGACCGGCTTCAATGAGGCTGGTGCTTCCGAGCCGGTCTCAACGGCAGACGATGGGGGAACCGGCTCATTCCACGGCCTGTCACCTGGGTGGTCGTAGTGGGGCGTCGTAGTCTGACGAGTGGATTGAGTGACATGCTCAATGAGACGGTCGACATATTGTGCTTGGTTGAGGTAGTTGAAGCCCTCGGTAAATCGGTAGATGAAAACGCCGGGGCAGAGCTCTCCGACTTGGACCGCTGGGTTTGTACCATCCTTACGATCGAGGGGAAGGAAGACGTCGCGGGCAGGCAGATGAGCAGGTGTCGAGGTCCGGGCATGTGAGAGGGTCTGCGAGCTGCTAACTGAATGGTGGTCTGAGTCGGTGTATTGTTCGGGTCTCCGGTCGGGGTGGTAAGATGCGCGCACTCGGCCCAAGAAGCGACCTCTGGCTCGAGCCAGACGGAGGAGTAGCAGCGCTGCCGAGAGGGCGACGGTGACGTAGATTCCATCCTCGAGACTCGTGAACACCGAGACGAAAACGCCAATGAAGTATATGAACACGTCGGGCGGTGACATGAGCCACGACTTGAAAATGTGGTCGGGAGACGTGATGAGATTGATCACGGCATGAATGATGAGGGCCGCCAGACTCGCCATGGGTATGTAGTACAGCACAGAGGTGAGGGCATACAGCGCGAGGAGAAGGATGATGCCGTTGAAGATTCCGGCCAAGGGCGTTCTCACCCCGGCCTTTGACAGGATTGCCGTGCCACCGAAAGAGCCCGTTGAAGAGTAGGCCCCGAGAAAGGGGCCGAAGAGGTTCGTGCAGCCGATGGAAATGAGTTCTTGAGATGGTTGCACAGTGTAGTTGTTGATACGACCAAACGACTTGCCAATGGCGATATGCTCAATCACCAAGATGATGACGGTGGCAGGGAGATCCGGGACCAAGGCGGAGATCAGCTTCGGGTTCAGCGACGGCGGACCCGCGTGCGTGAAGCCTCTCGGCAACGTGCCGGTGATGCGAAACCTGTGTTGGCCATCGCCCAGACCACGGTTCACGAGGAAGCTGATGAGGGTATACAGCAAGATGGTAAAGGTCATGCGGAGGGAACAACACATCTCCCACACCCGTCGACGCTTCGGTTGGGTCCTCGCCATGCGCTCGCAGTACCACTTGATGAGCGCCAGCAACACCAAGGCCGTCAATCCGATAGCAGCATCGAGTTTCGCCCTTGGAAGACCCCGGGCTGTATCGATAAACACTTGGTATGCGGCGGCTTTGGAGTTGACGCCGTCGATGCCCAGGAGCGACGGGACTTGGCTGAGGATGATTGTGATGGCGGCGCCGGTGACGAACGCGGAGATGGCGACGTGGGGAATGAACTCGACGATCCAGTCCAGGCGTAGAAGGCCAAATGCGAGGAGGACTGCGCCTGCGAGGAAGGCGAGGGTTTTGGCTATCTCTTCGGCCGTGAACTCGCCGGGGTGTTCGTCGAGGACTTTTGCGCTGACCTTGCCGACGAGTAGGGAAACCACAGCTGTCGCCTGTGATCTGTTAGACTTGTCGGTGTTGGGAGAGATGTTGCTAGGACCTACTCCTATGGCAATGTCCTTGGAAGTTCCAAAGAGCCAGTAAAGAGCTGCTCCAGTGAATGAAGTATATAGACCATATTCGGGACTCAGCCGGGCGAGCAGGGCGTAGGCCATGGCTTGGGGAACGACCACAAGTCCAAGTGTCACACCTGCGCAAGAATTAGGCATTAACCCTGAGATCATGCAGTCTGTCTGAACTCACCTGCAATGGCATCAGAGATAAGCCATCGAGTGTTGTATCTCAGGATCCATTTGGTGAAAGGAAATAAACCTTTTGCGTAGCGGGCGGATCCATCCTTTGTTGGTACATGCTCGAGTAACCATTCCTTTACCGTCGGGTCTTCTTCGTAGTACGCTTCATATGGTGAGATGTCTCTCGTAACATGGTCGTGGAGCTCTTGTGTTTGATGGCGGGTGCTGGCCTCGAGATCGATGCCGAGCACTTTGGCCAACACCGAGCCGGCCTTGGAAGCCGCCATCACGTTCTTGTGTGTCTCGAAAGAGTGTTCGCCTTATATCTAAAGTTTGGTTTCGACAGGCTGAGAAAGGACTCGTCGGATGCTGTCAGTAGTCACATCAAACAAAAAAAGGAACGAGTCTGTTCTCAAAGTCCTTTCAGATGAGCGGCGAAGCGGTGTACCGGTTTGCGTATGATCCGAAGGTAACGTAGGCTGCTTATAAGATGGAGCAACGGCTGTCTCGAGGGCATACCGCTTTAGAAGCCGCACCGCCAGCCGCCTTGGCGCCTGCGTTATCGGGGAAGACAAGGGGGCGCTAGCTTGGCCACATACCGGGGACAGGAATCCTTATGTTTCTTTGGGGTGACACGGCGATCTAGAACATGAATTCAAGTTTTTCCTTCCTCTCTCTCGACCGGACGATAAGTTACTTCGGACTCCTGTTCCCTATGCCCCTGGGTCTCTCCTTGCTTGACAGAAACATAGAACTCAGGCACCGGGCGGTCACCTCGGTGATCTGCGATGGGAGGCCATCTCGGCAGCGAGCACGATTTCGCGGGGAACGGGGTGCGCCAGATGTCCCCATGATTGCCGGCACGAGCTGGATCCTCAGGGACTAAGCAACTAGAGTAGAGCATAGTGCCCTGAAAGTGGACCATGACGATGAAGCGGTGGGCCGTGAGCTTGGCCTTTGTCGGCGAAGTGGATAGGAGCAGCAGGTGTGGTGGCGGGTGTTCTTCTCCGGCCCGCCGACAGCCGGTCCCGGGCGGGTATCGGTGCGGGATCCACGAAGGTGGGTGGTCTCGGCCCCGTTTGTCGGGGATGGATGGAGATCAGGACCCCCTGCCCGGGGGGGGCAGAGTTTGCTGTAGCTGTATGCAAGCACTACCACAACAACGGGCGTGCTTCCCACGATTTGTTTTAATGCGGCTCGGGTGAGACTGGGCGGGCACCCACGTCAGCAACATTCATGGATACCTGTCTATTGCACCTCGTCGGAGGCGCCCTCGGCTGCATGACTAATGCCGGGGACTGTCGAGACTGATACTGGAGAAGTCTCCGGTCGACTGTGGCCACGGCTACGGTAGATAAGACACACACATCCCCATCCCTTCGCGGCAGTCGGTCTTGCTTCACCGGCAACTTTGCATGTTTCTCAAGCGGTAGCTGGAGTCATTGTCGCTGGCGGCTAACATCGCGCGTCGAATCTGGGGCCCGATCCAGCCATGCCTTGCCAAGAAAAGCCCCAACGTTAGTCAAGAATCCCCAGGATACGTCAGCGTACGCCAACGCATTTGTCTTGGTTGTGAGTTGGCCGTTCTCTTGGACCGAGGGTGTATATAACCAAGGGTTGATTCATCCAGATTCTACTACCGTTCCCATCATTTCTGGTGTTGGGTAATTATCACTCAACCAGCCAGCATGTGTGAGCCAAGTGATGGTGGTTGGCCTTGCTGCATTACGACGCGCAATTTTCAACAGCAGGCGGTTGGCGCTACATGAAGAAGCTATCCCCGCCTCAATGCCGTCAGCTCACTTGCCTAATGCAGTGAGATTTGGACTGGCCTGATGGTCTAGAGGTATGATTCTCGCTTTGGGTGCGAGAGGTCCCGGGTTCAATCCCCGGTCAGGCCCTGTTTTTGTTTTTGGGCACAGGACTCGTCTGAGGTCGATCGAGGCGACCTCAGAGGCTGCGTATCGACATTGTGTGACGCTTTTAAACATCGGACCAGGGACGGCGTCGGCACGGAGAACATGTGGGTCCCGGATGTGTGGGGAAAATGGGCCCGAGCGGTCGTCTTCTCTCCGAAACCATTGGGCTTGGTCCGCTTCTTCTATGTTTTTTAAGGTTCTCGTCTCCGTCTCGCCGACTCCGAAGCTCAGCAACCTTTCTTAGTCCTGGAGAGTAGGTTCGTGAGAGTCGGTCAAGGCTCTTCGTCCTAAGCCGTGATGATTTTCGAATAGTGTCTCTAGCAATGGTACGCCATATAAGCTAACAGCACAGTTCATCTTGGTGTCTTCCCCGTGAAGCCAAGGAACCTCGCGGGTAAGGAAGATCTGCAGAGTCTCAGGGTGCATCCGAGCTGGCAAGCAGCTTCACTCCCCAGAATTTCCCATCAGGAGAAACCTGGTAATCTTCGTCTCCAACACAGCGGATTTCAACGCGAAATCTCGACGTTTCCCAGAAAACTGAAAGCCGTCTGTTGCCGCTGTCAAGTGCCCGAAGGCCAGCAGCCTTATGCGCCCGAATATTCCAGAACTACAACGACGGAGTGCCAAATCGCTTCGCCGAAACATACATGCAGCAAGCAGCATTGGCTTGCCTAAATTGGTCGTATTCAGCAACAAGTCACGCTTCAACGACCGCCTTGCCCACGTCTCCTCCGCCCCTCCCGGCGCTGTTTGGCGAGTCGAGCCCCAACAGCGATCTGAAGAGGGCTTATGTTAAAGACGCTGAAGGAAAAGAAGGTTCTCAGACGCAATCTGAAGTCTTCTCTTCGGGGATGCTTACAGGCACGTGCAGCCCAAAGCATTGCTCGAGCAACGGTGCTGCCGCCGAGAGTTCGGACGACGGTTTTCAACGGCGGTGTCAGCCTCGTTTATGGGTTCATGGAGAAACGTTCGACGTCACCGAGCATGAGAGTCGCGTGTGTCGAAGTAGCTGCGGCAGCGATGCAATGCAGCCTGCGGCATCAGTTGTCGATCCAACTCACCGGGTCGACTATCAGCTAGACAGCCACGCTTCTTTTCCTCCGTCGTACCAAGTCGGTTAACAAAACGATTTTGGGGACAACTAAGAATACTCCCGGCGTTTTATCCCAAACATCTAAGCATCTCCGCGGGATGCCGGCGGCGAGAAGCCAGAGTCCCTTGAAATACACAGATAAAGTGCACTTTCAACCCGTGCCACCACAACGCACAGCACTCATCAGTCCACAAGAGCGGGCCAGACTGCCGACTGAAGAAGTCGCCAAGACAGGCTTCCGGCCAACGGTGATTCTGTTCTAGCTGCCGACCCATGATGTCTGATCGCGACAGTAGGATAGTTCGTCCCTCCCTACTACTGCCGTGATGGGCGTTCGGACCACGTATCGTGGCCGAATGCGCCTTGTTTACTGGGTGGCGGCAGCATAGCCTAGAAGCTCTCCAGACTCCGTTGTGCAGGTGTCAATCTCGCTGATCCAAAAACGGTCATCCAATGCCTCTTGCGACGACTCCCATCGTATAAGTTCGTCATCGTAGCCACCCACTTAGCGTGGCTCGCTAGGCAAGCATCAGCTCCGGAATTCGTGTTCCGCTTCCCTCGGCCTTGGTGTTGGACTCTTCGACTGTTGCACGGGATGTTTTTGAGGACTTGTCTCGTGGCGTTGATGGCCCTCGCTGGTGAATCGTCGGCGGCATCGCCCAGCCCTGAGTACACTTGGCTCTTCCAATTTCCCCTTCCCATCCCCCCTGTGAAGCAGCCCAAATTGTAAGCTCCTCCGTTACGATCAAGCCGCAGAACTAACTCCGTGACAGCTCGGTCAAGGACCCGCTGACCAACAAACTCATCGACTACTACGAGCTCGAGGTCACGCCTTTCACGCAAAAGATCTATCCTGACAGAGGACCGGCTTCCCTCGTTGGATACGATGGGATGTCTCCCGGTCCCACGTTTATCTGCACCAAGGGTCGCGAGACAGTTGTCAGGCTCGTCAACAAAGCCATCACGCCAAGTGTCATGCATCTGCACGGGTCATACACTGTGAGTTGGTCGATCAGACTGTCGCGAAGCCAGCACTAAACTTTGATAGCGGTCGCCTTGGGATGGCTGGGCTGAAGATGGCATCATCCCGGGCCGGTACAAGGACTATTACTACCCCAACAGCCAGAACGGTCGTTTTCTCTGGTATCATGATCATGCGGTTGATATCGTAAGTCCACAAGCTTCGGCAATTACCATGCAGATACCTAATGATTGTGTGCCAGACCGCAGTGAACGATTACTTTGGCCAGTCTGGTGCGTGGATCATTCATGACCCCGCTGAGGACGCGCTGGGCCTCCCGCGGGACTACGGCGTCAACGACATCCCGCTCATCGTCACGTCTAAACAGTACAACGACGACGGAACTCTGTTTTCTCCAAGCGGCGAGACTGAGGGCTTGCTAGGAGACGTCATCCATGTCAACGGTCAGCCATGGCCGTTCCTTGCTGTCGAGCCCCGCAAATACAGGCTTCGTTTCCTCAATGCCGCCATCTCACGAGCCTTCGTCTTCTCTTTCAAGCTCCAGGATCAGAAGGAATACAAACCCATAGCTTTCCAGGTTATCGCATCGGACTCTGGCCTACTCACCAATCCCGTCTCCACCCCGTTCCTCGCGGCAGCCATGGCCGAGCGCTGGGAGGCCATCTTTGACTTCACTCCGTTCGCCGGCCAGAAGATTGATCTGATGACCGCCCAGGAGCCGAGCAGCGAGGAGCGCGCGAAGCACGAGGGAAAGGAAAGGGGCAATATTGACCCGGTCATGCGTTTCGTGGTCAGCGCATCACCAGTCGCCGACGCCACCGTCATTCCCGCTGCGCTACGCACCGTGCCCTTCCCGCTGCCTCTCGGCGAGGACGTCGTTGACCACCGCTTCACCTTCCATCGCGAGGACGACCTTTGGAAGATTAACGATGCCATCTTCAGCGACAAGCAGAACCGCATCCTGGCCAACGTCCCCCGTGGCACCGTCGAGGTGTGGGAGATTGAGAACGGCCGCGGGGGCGTTTTGCACCCCGTCCATGTCCACATGGTCGACTTCCGCATCATCAGCCGCTACAGCAACGGCGAAGGGGGAAGCGATCGCAAGGTCCTGCCGTACGAAGCAGCTGGCTTGAAGGATGTTGTGTGGCTTGGGGTCGGCGAGGTCGTCCGCGTCGAGGCGCATTATGCTCCCTGGGACGGTATCTACATGTTCCACTGCCATAACCTCATCCACGAAGATCATCAGATGATGGCGGCATTTGATGTGACGACGCTGAGGGACTTTGGGTATAATGAGACGGCATTCAACGACCCAATGGAGGGTAGATGGAGGGCAGTGCCCATCTCCAAGGCCGACTTCACGAAGGAGGCCATCACGAAGAAGATTGTCTTCATGGCGTCGCTCCAGCCCTACAACAACGTTGACGTGATCCAACAGAAGCTCGATCAGTACTGGGCAGCCCGCGGTGGCTTGCACCAAGCTCGGCCTGATGTCGGCGACGACGCGGCGAAGAGGAATGGGGCCAAGAAAAAGAGCAATATGAGGATGAGGCGAGCCACGAGAGCTGAGCTTGCTGGGGATGAAGTCTCGGGATAGATCAGAGGTTCACTCGGTGGATGAAGGCGGATGTTTAATCTGTAGACTATAATTGTTGACGGTGCGTGGTGGCAGGGCCATTTCCGTTAGAAAGCGTCGTCGCTGTAAATAGATATCAAACTTCTTTCAAGTTATTCAAGGTTTACACTAGAGTGCAAGATATGGACTGTTTGATGAGAAGTCGCGTCCGCGTGCTCTTGACGGGTCATATCTACTAGGCAGCTACACGAATGATGAGAGAGGTACGAGTACGCGTGGTTTCGCGTGACGTGCGACACCAGATAGTCAGCGTCACCGAAACTCATTGTTATCTGAAAGCCTTGCTCCTAAGTGATTAATCTCATGAACAGGAGATAGTGGCCTGGTTAGGTGTTTCATGACGGATCTGATGTCGTGGACTTGGTGTGGCTTGCAGTGTTGCCAGCAACCATGACGTGCCCACGGAAGACCTTTCTCTAATGAATACACAATTTTCGAAGTCTCCTATACTGAAAGATTTGATTCGTCCAAAGGCTAATATAAGTAAGCTCACAAGGCTTCGGCCCTATTACGAGGAAGCCTAGCTGACGTGTGACAATTCCCCAATCCAGGCATCAAATGAACACGGCCTTCCGCCTGCGGGATGAAGTTCCATGCGATATAGCCCTTCGTTCTAGCCGAGATCGGGCGTCACAACCGAACTTTCGGTGAGCTCTTCCGAAGATGTAAAAAAGCGCAAGCCGGAAGTCTTCAATTCAGTCAGTGTAAGACCAAAACGTCGATTCCGGCAGTGCCAAGATCCCAATCCGCTGCCTCTAACTTAGGATGGATATCTCAGCTGACTGTATCTAAGACACGTCTTACGCCCGTAAACGACCGTTGTCTACTGAGACAGGCTTAATGTGGTAATGAGGATTCAACAGACGCGAGGCTGCTATTCGGAAGACCATTGGTTGGACGGAAAGTTGCCTTCGCCGAGCCTGCGGAACCAGCAACTATATAAGCCATGCTTCCCCTCGACTTAGGTTTGACCGGTCTCCAGGCACGCAGACAACCAGAAGGCCATCACGAAAACACAGAACGGAATAATTCATCCACTGTCTTTCACCTCAAACGGAACGACAGGCATACAACATGCAGTTGTTCAACACTCTTCTTGCCATCATCGCCGCGGCTGGCAGTATCCAAGCTGCCTCCCTCACGAGCCGACAGAGCGATATTTCCGACGCAGACTGCTGTGTTTGTGACTACCAGACTGAGGGGTACAAATGCACCGTTCCTCAAGGCAGCTGTGGCATCATATCACCTGATCTATGCCCTTACACCCTCAACCGGGAGACCGAAACGATGTGCTGCTGCTGCGATCCGCAACCCTCGCACGAGCCTTCGATGAAATGCAAGGCCGTACCCAAAGAGGATGGCTGTTTCTGCACGGCGGTGAAGTGCCCGTTCAACTGGGACATCTCGTTTTTGCCCGAGAAAGCTCGCCCTTGATTTTCTCCGACCAGAGGCCACTCAGACCCAGGTGGCCAGAAAGATCTTTCGGATGCGGCGCCCTGCAATTCGCTGGACTAAGGGGAGTGTTTTTGAGGTGTTTTGTGTTTTCAAGGATTGGAGATAGTCTCTTTACGACTTTAGAGGTCCTACTTTGCTGCCAAGACGTGGAGAGCCTGGTTAATAACCTGAGGTTTTGATTTCAAGTCATAGCATCAGTCAGGAAATAGCTCTGGTCAGAGCAAAAAAACGACTTTCAATAACTTTTCTGCGTGCGTAACGTCGTGTCATGTCCGCCGGCCTTCTCAGTCCCTCTTCATCCACTCCCATTATCTCTGTTCATCCTCGTCCCGCCATTATCCCAGCAGTATTCGCATCTTCGCTACTAATCGATTTACTACTCGTCGGCGGGTCTATTCTCGTGGGCCTGAGCCTGGGTCGAGGCCTGGTTCTCAGCGGCTATCTCTCTGGTTAGAAAAGGGAATGTGTCGGCGTTCAAGCGACGGGCGAGGGCTGCAGAAGTAGAGCCATCAGCAGCTTTGGGGTCGGCACTCGGGCAAAGCTGGTAGTCGTGCGTATCGTATTCGCCCCAATGGCAGGGGCATTCGCTCTCGAACAACCACTCGCAGTTGATCTCGACCCAGCAGTCGGGGACATACCAGACTTCTATCACTAGCATTTGTTACACACCATCCAGGCGCTAAGTGTCACGAGCGAGGATAATATTATAGGGAAACAGGCTTAGCGGGCTAAATTAGAGAAGTCTATAGGAGTTAAGAGATATAAGGAGGTACTAAGTAGCCCCTAAATAAGCTCTCTAGCCCCTTATAATAAGATAGAGAGCTAGAGAAGAATATTTAACTCAAGTTATATCTAATTATACTAATTTATTACTCTATATTATATAAATTATAGTATATTCTTCTCTTATATTTATATTAATAGGGGTAGAAACTATTAGAGCAATATAATATATAATACTATAATACCTACTTATAAGTCTATTACAGAAATATATATAATATTAATTTCAGGATTTCCTTTTAATTAGGAGCTATTAAATAGCTAAACTTAAAATAAGATATTTAAAAAATTAAAATAATAATAAGAGTATTAATAAAAAACTAATTAGTTAATTAATAGAAGCTAAATTGAATTAATTTACTAAAGAGGAGGAAAGGAAAAGTTAATTAAAATATAAATAGGAATGCTTTAAGGCTTTAAGAGCTAGCTAACTATTAATATTAAGAAATACCCCTATTTCTTGCTAAGTAGTTATTAGTAGTTCTAAAGCATAGAAATATTAATTAGAACTTTAGGGGAAATATCTCTCTATGTTCAAGTATAGAGGAAATACTTAAATTAATTTTAATTAATTTATATTTAATCTTAAGACTAGGGAGCGCTAGCTATAGCTAGCTTTAAGGAGAGACCTTCTATTAGCAAGGTTTCGCTATGTATAGAATAAGTCTAATTAGTAATACTACATATTCTATTCTCTATATTTTAATATTCTAATACTAATTATAGCTTTAAGGTATATATAAGGGCTTATTATCTACTTAAAGAAATAATTCTCTTATTAGGCTTTATAATATAGTAAATTACTAGATATTAGGTATTATATAAACGAATAGGATACAAAAGAGAGGTTTATAGAGAGAAAATAGCTAGGGTAGGTAGAATAAGCTATAAGCGCTTATAGCGCGTCTTTAATATATATTATTAAGTAAAGGTACTAAGGGGTATAGGGGGGAAAAATAAATTAATAAAAGTAATAAAATATAAAGTAGAGAAAGGAATAAATATAATTATAGTACTAAAGTGTTACGGTCAGCTATCCGACAGTAGGGTCTGCTAACAGAAGCTGGGGATTGAGACCTAGTGACAGTACAATGAGGTCGTGGTCGTAGGCTTTGTCGTAGATCGGTCTTTTAGAGGCTAAGGTGATCAGTCTTAGTCTTAATAAGTAGTTTTGTAGTGAAGGTAAGCTGAAAGTATCCTGAGGAGAAATACTAAGTTAATTGCTGAAGAGCTATGGAAGTCTGACCATAAGCTAGGCTTATAGTTATACTATATATAAGTCTGAATAGTATCCTTTATCTAACTGCTAGGTGATCACCTAGGTGCATGAGGTGAATCCGATCAGTTAGCAAGACTAACTAATTACTGAGCGCTTCCTTATGTGCTCTACTAATCGTTTCCTTATCTTATCGTCACGTGACTTATACTATAGTTCTTCTATTCCAAGTAAGTCCCTGCTGTTCCCGTGATACTATAGTATAAATGTCCTGCCCTAGCCGCCCGACGCCCAAGTGGGTCGTTCAGCTGTTATCCTTGTTTACGGGTCGTAACATAAAGGAAGTAAATAGATCTTCTAGTAGGATATTAATTATAATATCTAGTACTTAAACTTAATATAAGTATATAATATAGTAGTCTCTTTATATAGTAGTCTCTTTATATAGTATTCTCCTCTTAATATATAGTTTTTTATATACCTCTTGCTCTTATTAGAGAGATATATACTAATAGAGATAATAAGGGATAGGAGGTAAGTATATTATAGGCTATACTAAGGAGTAGCTATTTATTCTTATAGCTTATATACTACTTAAATTCTATAGGTGCTTTATAAAGAAAATAATTAAGGAGAGCCTCTAAAGCTTAAAAGTAGTCCTTAATAATAATAGCCTTATATTATATTTTAAAGTTTTATTTACTAAGTCTAGTTATAGCTAACTCTATCTAACTTTAATAAGAGTATAAATATACTAATAAGTACCCGTTCCTACTAGCTACTAGCTCCCGCTCTTATTAGAGATACATATACTAATAGAGATATTAAGGGATAGGAGGTAAGGATAGTATAAGCTATATTAATAAGTAGTGGGATAGGATGAGATAGACTTAGCTGCGCAGCTTTTAAAAAGCTCCCTTAGCGCACGGGCCTATTGCGGGAGGACTATAGAGTAGAGCGTAGAGGAGAGGAGTATAGTAGACTTCAGGATTATTTATATATTATTACTATTAGTATCTTAATAATCCTATACCTTGTTTTTTAGTATTTTCTTAGCGAATTTGTACCTAATTTAGATAATCTTTTTTAATTAGATCTATAAAATACTTTATATATCTTTTAAGCTTATTTTTAATATTCTTACTTATTTATAAATAGAGTTATATTATTTATTATATCTATATATCCCCGCTATTAAGATATATATATATATATATGTATACTTAATTTACTTTAAATATAATAATAAGCTTAGCAAATCTATAAATAATAAATAATAAATATATAATTAATAATAAATATAATATAGAAGAGAGTGAGATATTTATAAACCTACCTTAGTTCTAGGAGAATAGTAATAGCTATACTTTCTTATAGGATTAGGGTAGGAATAATATAAACCCTAAATTCCTCCATTTCTTATACTATTAGTAAGTCCTAGCGAGTATATCTCTTTTCCTTATCTCTTATATATTATTATAACTACTATTATTCAACTAATAAGTCATAGCTAAAGTACCTAAGATAGCTATATATAAGATTAATATAGAGATTAGTAGTCTTATTAAGCTAATATATATAGTGAGATTAACTAGATTAGTAAATAAAGACTAATAAACCCTTTATTATTATAGCTCTAAGTACTAAGAGTAGTATACTAACTTTTAAGAGATATTAATATAATAAAACTATAAATTCTTCTAAGATAAGAGCGTTATTAGGAAGACCCTTTTATATTAAGTAATAAGACTTAAAGTAGATCTATAAGGGCTTAGAGTACTAAGATCGAGGTTACTAGGCCTTTCTTATATTTATTTAGTTTATTTAGTTTATACTATTTCCTTTTTTATTACTTAAAAAGAGTTATAACTACCTATTTTATCTTTTTTATTTAGAGAATAATATAGTAATAACTTTATTTTATTAACTAGAAGGCTTTATTACTTTAATTATATAATATTAACTTTAATATTTATAAATTTACAAGTATTATATTTTTCTTTTTCATAACTAATTTAGACATTAGGTCCTCTTTTAGTAAGGGGAAGTAATTTAAAGAGAGATTTATAAGAGCTTCATTTAGTAAGATATAACCTTATACTATAAGATAGCTGCCTTTTAATAATATTATAAATAGATCTATAAATATTATCTTAGGGATAGGAGTAATACCCTTAAGTACTCTATATTCTCCTAAAGGGACTTATACTAATTAGGATATTATATTCCTTACTAATCTTCTTATAAGATATTATATTATTATAATAATAACCCCCTACTCTACTAGAGCGCTTAAGTTTATTAATACTAATATCTCTAACTTAATTACTAACTATATAAGCTTTTTAAAGCTTTATTATAAGACTAATAATAATATAAAGAATAAGGTTTATATATATAGCTCTAATAACTATTAAGATATTATAATATCCTACATTAATAAAGCTAAGACCTAAAAAGAAGCTAAGGAGAAGCTTCTTTATTGGTTTAGATTTATAAAGCTAAAGCCTTAATAGGACCCTAATAAGGATCTCTAGAACCTATTCATAGGACCTTATATTAAGAACAATAACCCTTTCTAGATTATAATATCAATTACTACTACTTAATAGCTTTAATAAAGAGCTATTTAGTATAGAAACCTAGAGCTTATTAATACTAAACTTAATCATATTACTTATTATTATTTTGTAAAAAGAGCTATAAGAGCTATAGCTTAAAGTCTTAGCTATTAGTTTACTAAAGCTACTTGATAATAGGTTATAATAAAAGATATTTGAATTAAATAATTTATTACTCACTAAGAGTTTTAATAGTTATCTAGCTTTATTAAGCCTAAACTAATAATAACGCTTTAAGCCTTAATAAAGATACTTTTAATAAGATAGAAAGCTAAAGCTAAGGAGCCCTCTATAGCTTTGTAGAAAGGTAATAGCTAAAGCTTCTAGAAGAGATTATATAAAATATTAATTATGATAAGGTATATCCTAAGTATTGTATTAGCTTTATAGATTTATCAAAGTATATTATATAATTATATAACTTTATAGATATAATGTTCTTTAGCTTTAAGCCTAAGAACTAATATATTAACCTAGTAGAAGATATTATTATAATAGAGAGAGGAAGAGCTAGAGGTTATTATATAGAGTCTTATAATACTTATATTTAATAAGTTTCTTAAATAGTAAACCTACTTATTATTTAAGACCCTCCTATTTAGATTACCTAGAGAGTTATAGAGCTACTTAATAGTAAAGATAATACTAATAACGCTATATTACTAGATATACCTAAGGAATAAGTTAAGTAATAAGGGAAAGATAAATAAAATAAGCCCTAGATTTAATATAGTAATTTATAAAGTAGTTATACTCTTACTCTTAAGTTATATCATAAGAAAGTAAATAACAGGGTAGCTATCCCTAAAGCTTTCGTTTATTAGGACTAGCTAGATTAGAATAGAATAGTTTATAATATTACTAAAGCTATAATTAATAAGTATAGGAATAGATATAACTTAGGAATATAAGAGGTCTTTATTCCTATTAATATTATACTTCTAGACTAATTTGATTAAATAGGAGCTAATAACAAGGGGTTATAAGAATAAATAGATTAATAGAATAATAATAAGAATTATTCTAAACGCTAAGCAACTTTAGTAGCTATCTCTATAGACTTACCTAAGTATTATAGAACTAATTTAACTTAATTTATTCATTATATAATTAATCCTATTTTTAAAATAAGAATTATAATAGAAGATTAGGATTCTATATTACTTTTATTACTATGAAATATTACTATCCTAGACTTTATTATGATATACTAGTAGATAATTATTACTTTTTATAGCCTTATAAATATAATAATTAGAGGGATTATTAATAATAGTTTAGCTATTAATCTTATTAATAAAAGTAATATTAAGCGCTTAAGCTTATAGAGTAATATAGTGAAAATAAATATAAAGATCTATAGGATTACTAATAGAGAGTAGAGGACCCAATTTACAAATATAGTTATAAATAATTTATATTAGTAATAACCTAATTTAAGATATTAACTTTGTTATTTTCCCTAAGAATACTTATAATAAGGACTTTGTACTAGGAGCCCTTTTTATCTTAAAAACTAGAATAATACTAGATTATATATAGAACTAGATCATTAGAGTCCTTTAGTCTAGAAATATTAAGATGAATATCCCCTTATTATTCTATATAAGGGATTTAATTACTCGCTTTTTAGAGATTATTACTAAAATAAACTGCTTTATATCTTTTTAATATTGATATATTCTTATATCTCTTATAGAGGAGGGAAAATAGAGGTTATTACTAATAGACCTAATATAATAATAAGCCTAGACTTTATAGGAGATAATTGATAAATTAATAATATTACTAAGAAAAAGGAAGAGCTAGATATAACGCTACAAAGTATAAGGGTATACTAGGATATTAAAGTAATTTAATAAGCTCTTAAAGGCTCTTATAACTTATTAGAGGAAGTTAAATAATAATTAGACCTACATAAGGAAGTTATTATTATTTCTAAAGAGTTTAGATTAATTTTTAATAGAATCCTAGAGATTATAATCTAAGATAAAGTTATCCCTAAGCTTAATAATATCTATAAAGCTATTATAAGTATTGGATATATAGTAAGATATAGTAGCTATAGTAATAATTATTAATACTATATTTATAAACTTAAAAAGAGAATAATAAAAAAGAAAGTATTTAAGGAGACGTATAAGTTAATATATTAGAAAGGAGTTAAAGTTATTATAGCTATAAATACTATCTTTTCTTTTAATAATTATAAACTTATATCAATAATACCTATATTACGTATAGAAGATATTAATATAATATATAAGATAAAAGATAAGAAGCCTTAACCTATTAATAACGCTATATTAGACAGTTTAACCCTAGATAGAGACCTAGAGTAGAAGCTCAAGGTATAAGTAAGAGCTAAGAAGAATATAATACTAGATCCTAGCGCCCTATTTATAAGCCTAATTATAGTAAAGCTTTTAATTATTGAATAAGGAATAAAACTTATAAAAGCTTAATAAGAAGCTATTCTTAAGACTATTAATTATCTATAAGTTAAAGAAAAGAAGCTTCTCTTAGCTATTCTTATTATAAGAGAGAAGGCTTTAGCTTAGGAATTTAAATACTATAGCTTTATTTATTCTTTTATTATACTTCTATAGATAATTTAAATAGTTTTTCACAAAGTATAGGAAGTAAAAGGGATTATAATATTAAGAGGATTAGAGTAGGAAATTATTATAATTCTTAAGGATAGACTAAAAAAGGGAATCCTTAAGTAAAGTTATATAGCTTATTATAATCTATTCTTCTTTATATATAAGAAAGATAGTAAGATAAGACTTATTAACTTAATAACTAAGGCAAATATAGTTATAATATAAGATATAATACTACCCCTTTAATAATTAACCTTTTAGAGGACTTTACCATATATTAACTATTATTACTATCAGACTTCTTTTTAAGATATAACTAAGTCTCCTTAAACCTTATAAGTAGAGACTTAATACTATTTATATGACCTATTAGATTACTATAGATATATATATTGCCTTAAGGAGTAATAAACTTAATTATTTAGTTTATATAGGTTATAATTAGAATCCTATATGAACTAGGTTCTAGAGATCCTTATTAGGGTCTTATTAAGACTTTAGGTCTATAAATCTAAATTAATATAAAGGCTTCTCCTTAGCTTCGTTCTAGGTCTTAGTATTACTAATATAACGTTTTATTATATCTTAATAGTTATTAGAGCTATATATATAGACCTTATTCTTTATATTATTATTAGTCTTATAATAAAGCTTTAAAAGGCTCTTATAATTAGTAATAAAGTTAGAGATATTAATATTAATAAGCTTAGGCGCTCTAGTAAAATAGGGGGTTATTATTATTATAATAGGATGTCTTATAAGGAGTTTATTGAGGGCTATAATATCCTAATTAATATAAGCTACTTTAGGAGAATATAGAGTACTTGAGGATATTACTCCTATCCCTAAGGTAAGATTTATAGATTTATCTATATTATTATTAGAAGCTAGCTATCTTATGATATAAGGTTATATCTTACTAAATAAAGCTCTTATAAATCTCTCTTTAAGCTACTTCTTCTTGTTAGGAAAGGGCCTAGTATCTAAGTTAGTTAATTAAGAGGAAAATATAATACTTATAGGTCTATAAATATTAAAATTAATATTATATAGTTATAAGGGGTTAGACCTAAGTTTATTTAATAAGAGGTTGCTATAATATTATTTATTTAAGCTAAAGAGGAAAAGGAGAAATTTTCCTCTCTAGTAGAGATTTCACTAGCTTATAGGGGATTACTAGGTAGGCCCTAGGTAGCCCCTTGAAGTAGTAAACCTAGGTAGAAGCCTAGGTAGGCTTAACCTAAGCATAGCTTATAATACTATCCCCCCTCCTAGCTAGTCTACCCCTAGGTATATGCTAGGTTACTATTATTATTTATAACTAGCTTATATAATGCCTTATACTTATTTACTATAGTAGTCTCTATTATAGCTTCTCTAAGCTCCTAGGTAAGCTCTATATACCCCTCCTACTTAACTAGGACCTCGCGCCTATACCCTCGCCCTATTACCATCTATTATACTATATATTTCTCCTCTATATACTACTTAAACTCGCTATTATTAGCTATAATCAGTAGTAGCTAGGGATCTACTTATATCTAAGTAGGTAGGGGATCCTCTAGTGCTCTCTAGAGGAGGTTAATATAGAACCTTAGGTAGATATTACTAGGTATATCTAGTTTAATAATATATAGGCTTAGGACTCCTATTATAATATACTTATAATTTAATTATAATAACTTCATATTAGGCTTAGCGCTCTTATGATTTATTATTAGGAGCTAACCCTATTACCTATTTAATACTTCTCTAAAGGTATCCTATACTAATTTATCTTCTCCTTGCTATATTACTAGGCTACTATAATACTAGTCTAGATAAAGTCTACTACTTCCTATAGCCTGGTTACTAGGAGGGTAGCTATTATTCTCTAGAGGGGGTCTCTTATAATATATTATCTATAATTAGTATAGGGTTAGTATAGTATTTATATTCTAGGAAGAATAGTAAGAGCCTAGTTATATTACTAACCCTATTTTAGAGCGGTAGCTAAGTAGCGGGTAGTAACTATTCCTAGTTATTCTATATCTAAGTTATAAATACCTATAGGATAGCTTATATCTTCTAGTTCTACCTTTTAATATTACTATTAGTCTATAGGTAGTATATAACACTTAATAGTCTCTTTATACTAGTAACGTAGTGAATTTAGCCTAGAAGTAGCTTGCCTAGTAAGACCTATAATTACATAATATTATATAAGAACTTATAGAACTAGAAATAATAAGTAAGGAACTAGTAGGTATAAGCTTCTACCTCTATAATACCTATCTCCTCTAATATTACTAACTTATCTAACTTATTTATGATAACCTATAAGTATTAACTAGTATTATCCTTTATAAGTAATCGGTTTATAATAAAGTCTATTAAGAGGTTTAAGTATAACTAAGTAGGTATTAGTAGAGGCTTTAAAAAGCTCCTCTTAGCTTACTTCTAGATATATATCTCTCTATAAATATTAAAATTCCTTATAAACCTCTATATTATCTATAATTATCGTAGTTAGTAGGACTACTAGCTTATTATTTCTAGCATGCTATTATAGCCTAGGTAGGTAGTTATACTTAAGTTATAGCTCTACTAGATAATCTTTATATAGAGCTCCCTTAGTAAGTTATTATTATCCTCCCCGCTAAATACCTATAGTTTCCCCTTAAATATCAGCCTCCCCTAGCTATTA
Source organism: Colletotrichum sansevieriae (assembly GCA_026260285.1). Lineage (NCBI taxonomy): Eukaryota > Fungi > Ascomycota > Sordariomycetes > Glomerellales > Glomerellaceae > Colletotrichum > Colletotrichum sansevieriae. Next base: position 17,585 of record JAOQIF010000070.1, on the reverse strand, counting down.
AGATTATACTTACTAATTTAAACCTTAGCCATTATATCTAGTAAGAAGCTCTAAAGCTAGTAAGTAATTATATAATATATAGCCTTATATATTATATCCTTCTTTATAGTTTCTAGCTATAATACTTATAGTTTAGAGTTACTATTAAGGATTATAGTATGTAGGATATTAGTATAACCCTTTTGACTTCTCCTTACTAGGGGGCTAGCTATAGGGTCTCTATTAGCATAAGCGTGGTTTAGTATTAGCTATAAGACCCTCCCTTACTCCTACTTCTTACCCTACTCTTATAATATATCCTATTCTCTCTAAGAGAGGGTATCAGGGGCTACTACTTCCCTACTCAGGTAGTATTTAATAATAAAGTTATACTAAGATAGTTCTTCTACTTATTAGCTCTAGCGCTCTATAAAATACTACTTCTTTATAAAATACTTAAGCCCCTAGTAATTTATTAATACCTTAAAAGAGATTATATTATATAGCTCTACCCTCTATATATAAATATAAGAAAGGATTACTAGGAGCTCCTTATTATAAATAGAATAGTTATATTCTATAAGCAAGAGCTTCTATAAGTATAAGATAAGAAGATATTAAATACCCTCTAAAGTAGCCTAGGAGAGTACTACTCTTAATATAAATACTAAATAGTTAGTTTTAATAATAATTTTATTTTCTAGGTTAAACTAGTAGAATATTAGCTAGGTATTAAAGAGCTACTTAAGCTATAAGAAAGCTTATTCTTAGTTATCCTCCTATTAGAATATTATATTCTTCTTAATAACGAGTATAAGTAATTTAATAATATTCCTATACCTTAGTATAAATATATTGTAATAGTTTATAAACCCTAAGAAGCTCTAGACCCCCTCTAGAGAGATAAGGAGTAGCTACTTAGTAATTACTTAGAGTTCTCTAGATTATAAGAGAGATCCTCTCTTATTATTATAATAAACCCTATATTTAAGCCTGTTTTTAAGAACTTATACTTTATAGGGTTAAGATTTAGCCCTATATTTATTAAACTCTAGACGACCTCCTAGACCTTCTTCTTATAGTCTTTCTTTTATTCTATTAGAATAAATTAATATATTATCTATATAAATAGTAATGAAGTTTTTAAAGAAGTCCTATAAAGTATTATTAATATATTACTAGAACCTAGTAGGGGCACCAGTTAGGCTAAATAAGTAAATTACTTATTTAAATAATTTATACTACGTACAAAATATTAGTCTCTCCTAATACCCCTTTACTATCCTTAACTTATAGAAAGCTATTATTATATCTAACTTAGTATATTACCTAGCTATAACTATTTAATCTAAAGTCTTAAAGATTAATAAAAAGGGGTAATAGTTTTTCTTAGTAATTATATTAAAAGCTTTATAATTAATATAGAAGTAAATCCCTTTACCTAGCTTCTTTATAAAGAGTATTAATACCCTAGCTAGTAAGCTACTAGCTTTAATATACCTCTTATCTAGGAGGTTTTATAAGGTCTTTTTTAATATTAGGAGCTCTTTTCTTACTTTATTATAGAGAGGGATCTAAGGGAGTAGTAATTCCTTTCTATTTAGTTCTAATATAAAGTTAATCTAGCAATTTACTCTAGGTTACTTAGGAGGTAATAAGTAAGCTTTATTAAAGTTAAAGAGGTTAGGGAATTTTTTTAATACCTAGCCTAGTAAATAGTATTATTAGTCCTCTTTTAGCTTTAGGTTTAAAGCTTTCTTAATATTAGCTAAGCTAATAGCTTATACTAATACCTCTATAATACCCTCCTAGTATATACCTTATTATCTTACTAAGTATTAGTAAATTATAGAAGATAAGGGTATATTTAGGCACTTTATAACCCTTATCTCCTTATAAGGGGCGTTTCCTCCTAGTCCTTTGGGTATAGCTTAATATACCCCCTCCTATCATATACTTAATAAGCTTTAGTATTATAAATAACCTCGTTCTATTCTATCTAGGGGCGCTCTAAGAGGATATTAAGTTCTAAGCTATTAACTATATATATAAAGATATATTAAATATAGCTACTTATGTCTAGGTTAAATATTATTATATCTAAGGTATTACTTAGTAATAATCCGCTAAGTATATATCCCCTTATAAGTTAGCGTTTCTTCTTAATATATAGAAAGTAAAAGGATTAAGCTAGGAAAAGGTTAATTATTATATAAGTATTACTCCTAATATCTACTAGAGTATAAGCTAGATATCCTCTATTAACTCTAACTTAAATAATAATAAGCTTATGATTAGCTAGTTATTCTTATTTATATTCCTCCTAACTTAATATCTCGTCCTTAGTAAGCTCTAGGGCTTAATTCCACTCTAGAGTTAGTTTTTCTCTAACTCCTTATCTTTTTCTAAGGAGTTAGCTACTACTTAGTAGTTAGTCTTAACCTCATAATATATAAGCCTTTTCTTTAAAGTTTTTATTTTTATAACTCTAAATAATTAATCCTCTTCACTAAGGTAATTTTAAATAATATACCCTCTAACTCTATAGTATAAGAAGTATAGGAGTCCCTTATATGCTCCTATATCTATTAGTATTATATAAAGGAGGTACCTAAGGAAGGCCTAGAGTTTTAATAGTTATAATATCCTACCTCCTTAAATTATAAGATATATATAGCTCTAGTTATATAAATATCCCCTTAGTACCCTTAGTAATAGGTTTTTAGTAAGTTATTAAGTAGTTACTAAGGGCGTTTTAGCGCTCTACTTTTTATATAATACTTTAAACTTTTAAAACCTAGCTATTATAATTAATTAATAGGTTAATAGTAATCAGCTAGTCCCTTAGCCTAGGGGTAAGGGAGGCTTCTAGAAATAAGATCTAGACTTAACCTAGCTAGTTTATATTACTTATATTAGCTAGTATTTATTTAAACCTTAACAAGAAAGTTACTAAGCCTCTATTCCCTTTTTACTAGAGGGTTTATTATTAAGCTATAGCTTATAACTAGATATTAGGGTCTTTATAAGTCTAATTAAGATAGGTTATAAAGTCCTCTAGGTTATATTTCTTATTATTACTCCTAGCTCTCTAAAAAGTAGAAACTACTTATTAGAGAGTAGTATCTAAGTAGGAGTTAATATGGTATTATATCTCTATATTTATAGGGTAGAAGGCCTTATTTATAGTAATTATATACTTTATTTACTATACCTAGGAGGTATATTCCTTCTACTTATTTAAAAGCTTTAAGGGTAGGAGTAATAGCTTCAAATATATAATACTAGGTATTACTAGTACCTTATTAGTAACACTTATATGGTTCTATATAGCTATATATTAGCTATTCCCCTACTTAACCTCTTATAACTATTACTAGAGGGACTCTCGTATTATTATTAAATTAGTATATAATAGCTTATCTTAAGTTTTAGCTATATTATTATTAACTATCTTATTAACTAGTAGGGAGTAGCACTTAACCTATTATTATTATTATTATTATAATAGGCTTAAATATATAAGGAGTTAGACCTAGGTTTATTTAATAAGAGGTCGCTATAATACTATTTATTTAAGCTAAAGAGGAAAAGAGGAAGTTTTCCTCTCTAGTAGAGATTTCACTAGCTTATAGGGGATTACAAGGTAAGCCCTAGGTAGCCCCTTAAGGTGGTAAACCTAGGTAAAAGCCTAGGTAGGCTTAATCTAGGCGTAGGCTATAATAATAGTTAAAGTAATAAAGTCTTCTAGTTAATGAAGTAAAGTTATTATTATAATATCTTCTAAATAAAAAAACAAAATACGTAGTTATAACTCTTTTTTAAGTAATAAAAAAAGGAAATAGTATAGGCTAAATAAAATAAATAAATATAGGAAAGGTCTAGTAACCTTAATCTTACTACTCTAGGCTCTTATAGATCTACTTCGAGTCTTATTACTTAATATAAAAACGTCTTCCTAATAACGCGCTTATCTTAGAAGAATTTATAGCTTTATTATGTTAATATCTCTTAAAGGTTAGTGTATTACTCTTAGTACTTAGGGCCATAATAGTAAGGGGTTTACTAGTCTTTATTTACTAATCTAGTTAATCTCGCTATACTTATTAGCTTAATAAGACTACTAATCTCTATATTCATCTTATATATAGCTATCTTAGCTACTTTAGCTATAACTTACTAGTTGAATAATATTAGTTATAATAATATATAAGGGATAAGGGAAAAGAATACGATCGCTAAAACCTACTAATAGCATAAGAAAAAGAGGATTTTAGGGTCTATATTATTCCTACCTTAATCCTATTAGAACATATAGCTATTACTATTCCCTTAGAACTAAGGTAGGTCTATAAATATCTTCCTCTCTTCTAAACTATATTTATTATTATTCGTATCGTTATTATTCGTTATTTATACATTTTTAAGCATTATTATCATATTCAAAGTAGATTAGTCACACATATACATATATATATATATATATATATATATTAATAACGGGAACATATAGATATAGCAAAGGTATCTAACTAACTAAGAAGGCTATAAAGGCTATTAAAAAGAGCAAGAGAATCTACCTCTAGAAATTATTAGAAAGGGCTAGAACTAGTAGGAACTAGGAAGGATAATAAATAATATAACTCTAATTATAAATAGGCAAGAATGTTAAAAATAAGCTTAAAAGATATATAAAGTAATTTATAGATCTAATTAGAAGAGATCGTCTAAATTAGATATAATTTCGCTAAGAAAATACTGAAAAGCCGAGGTATAGGATTATTAAAACACTAATAGTAATAATATATAAATAATACTAAAGTCTGCTATGCTCCTCTCCTCTACGCTCTACTCTATAGTCCTCCTATAATAGGCCTGTGCGCTAAGGGGGGTTTTTCGAAAGCTGCGTATCTACGTTTATCTTATCCTATCGCAATATATAAGGCTATTAATATTATTAGAATTTACATAAATCTTTAAAGTATTTATTTCCTAAAGGAAATATTATTATAATTATTATTTTGTGCTTTATAGTTATTAAAGTGTTGTTAAAAAGATATTATATAGGTAGATAACTATATATACTATAGTTATTTATTAAGTTTTATTTAAAGTTTATAGTATTAAAATAGAAATATTAAGATATACCTTCGGTATGCTTATAGTATTTAATAATAAAGTTATATTAGAATAGTTCTTCTACTTACTAGCTCTAGTACTCTATAAGGTATTACTTCTTTATAAAATATTTAAGCCCCTAGTAATTTATTAATATCTTAAAGGGGTTATATTATATAGCTCTACTCTCTTATATATAAATAAGAAAGAATTACTAGGAGCTCCTTATTATAAATAAGGTAATTATACTCTATAAATAAGAGCGTCTATCAATAGAATACTATAGAGCGCTAGGTACCCTCCAAGTTAACCTAGGAGAGTACTCCTATTAATATAAGTCCTAAATAATTAGTTTCAATAATAATCTTATCTTCTAGGTTAAACTAAGAGAGGATTAGCTAGGTATTAAAAAGCTACTTAAGTTATCAAAAAGCTTATCCTTAGTTATCTCCCTATTAGAATATTATATTCTTTTTAATGAGTAATATAGATAGTTTAGTAATATCCCTATACCTTAATATAAATATATTACAATAGTTTATAAACCTTAAGAAGCTCTAGACCTCTTTTAAGGAAATAGGGAGTAGCTACTTAGTAATTACTTAGAATTTCTTAAGGTTACAAGAGACACCCTCTCCTATAGTTATAATAAATCTTATATATTTAACCCTTTTAATTAAGAACTTATACTTTATATGATAAAGGTTTAGCTTAGTCTTTACTAGCCTCTAGAGGACCTTCTGGACTTTCCTCTTATACTCTTCCTTTATTCTATTAGAGTAAAGTAATATATTATTTATATAACTAATGATAAAGTTATTAAAGAAGTCCTATAGGGTATTATTAATATATTATTAGAAGCTAGTAGGGCTATTAGTTAGGCTAAATAAGTAAACTACTTACTTAAATAATTTATACTAAGTATAGAATATAGTTCTCTCTTAATACCCCTCTATTACTGTTAATTTATAAGAAGCTATTATTATATCTGAATTAATCTACTACCTAGCTATATTTACTTAATATAATGTCTTAAAGCCTAATAAGAAGGGGTAATAGTCTTTTCCTAATGATATATTGAGAGCTCTATAATTAATATTGAAATAGATCTCTCTACCTAGCTTCTTTGTAAAGAGTATTAATACCCTAGCTATTAAGCTACTAGCTTTAATAAAACCCTTATCTAGGAGGCTTTATAAGGTATTTTTTTAGCTTTTCTCTTAATATATTATAGAGAGGGCCCTAAGGGAGTAGGGGTTCTCTTCTATCTACTCTTAGTATAAGGTTAATTTAATAATCTACTCTAGGTTACCTATAGGGTAATAAGTAAGCTTTATTAGAGTTAAATAGGTTAGAGAACTCTTTTAATATCTAGCTTAATAAATAGTATTATTAATCCTCTTTTAGCTTTAGGTTTAGGGCTTTCTTAATTTTAGCTAAGCTAGTAACTTACACTGATACTTCTATAATACTCTCCTAGTACTTTCTTTATTATCTTACTAGGTATTAATAAACTATAGAGAAAGAAGGTATATTAAAGAACTTTATAGCCCTTATCTCCTTTATAAGTGGCGTTTTCTCCTAATCCTTTAGATATAGCCGCCCTCTTATAATATACTTAGTAGGCTATAATATGATGAATAACCTAGTTCTATTCTATCTAGAGGCGCCCTAAGAGAATATAAGGATCTAAGCTATTAATCATATATATAAAGATATATCAGATATAGCTACTTACCTATCTCTAGGTTAAATACTACTATACCTAAGGTATTACTTAGTAATAATCTATAAGTTAATATCTTTTCTTAGTATATAAAAAGTAAAAATATTAAGCTAGGGAAAGGTTAATTATTATATAAATATTACTCCTAGTTTCTATTAGGATATAAGCTAGATATCCTCTATTAACTCTAACTTAAATAATAATAAGCTTATTATTAGCTAGTTATTCCTATTTATATTCCTCTTGACTTAATATCTCCTCCTTAGTAAGGTCTAGGGCTTAATTTTACTTTAGAGTTAGGTTTTGTCTAACTCCTTCTTTTCCTTTAAGACGTTAGCTACTACCTAGTAGTTATTTATAACCTTATAATATAAAAGCTCTTCTTTTAAAAATTTTAATTTTATAATACTAGGTAGTTAGGTCTCTTTATTAAAGTAGTGCTAAGTAATATACCTTCTAATTCTATAAGTATAATAAGTATAAGAATCCCTTATACCTTTCTATAGCTATTAGTATTATATTAGAGAGATACCTAAGGAGCACCTAGAGTTTTAATAATTATAATATCTTATTTCCTTAAGTTAAGAGATATATATAGCTTTAGTTATATAAATATACCCCTTAGGCCCCTTAATAATAGGTTTTTTAGTAAGTTAATAATAATTAGCTAATTCCTTAGCCTAGGGGTAAGGAAAGCCTCTAGAAGCAAGATCTAGACTTAACTTAGCTAGTTTATATTATTTATATTATTTATATTATTTATACTATTTAGTATTTACCTAAACCTTAATAAGAAAGTTACTAGGGATTTATTCTCTTTCTACTAGAAGGTCTATAATTAAGCTATAGCTTATAACTAGATATTAGAATCCTTATAAGTCTAATTAAAATAAGTTATAAAATCCTCTAGGTTATATTTCCTGCTATCACCCCTAATTCTATAAAACATAGAGACTACTTATTAGGGAGTAATGTCTAAATAAGAGTTAACAAAATACTATATCTCTATATTTATAAAGTAGAACGCCCTATTTATAGCGATCTTATACTCTATTTACTATACTTAGGAGGTTTATTCCTTCTACTTACTTAAAAGCTTTAAGATTAGGGGTAGTAGCTTTTAATATATTATACTAGGTATTACTAGTACCTTATTAGTAACACTTATAGGGTTCTATATAGCTATATATTAGCTATTCCCCTACTTAACCTCTTATAACTATTACTATAGTGACTCTAGTATTATTATTGAATCAGTATATAATAGCTTATCTTAAGCTTTAGCTATATTATTATTAACTATCTTATTAACTAGTAGGGAGTAGCACTTGAACTATTATTATTATAATAATAATAAGCTTAAATATATAAGGAGTGAGGCCTAGGTTTATTTAATAAGAGGTTATTATAATACTATTCATTTAAGCTAAAAAAGAAAAGGGGAAGTTTTTCTCTCTAGTAGATTTCGCTAGTCTATAGGGAACTACTAGGTAGGCCCTAGGTAGGCCCTAGGTAGTCCCTATAGGTAGTCAACCTAGCTAGAAGCCTAGGTAGGCTTAACCCGGGCGTAGCCTATAATAAGTATTACTAATTAGACCTATTCTATATATAGTATAACCTTACCAATAGAAGTGTTCTCCATAGAGCTAGCTATAGCTAGCGCTCCCTAGTCTTATAATTATCTCTAAATACTCTTATCTTTATTTTATATTATAAACCCCTTATGAGAATTAGAAGGGACTATTATAGCTTCTAATTCTAAGATCTATTTACTAATTTAAGAATAGTAAAACTATAATAATTATTAAATAATGTCTCTTAATTTCTATTACTAGAACTCATTATTAGATAGCTAGCTATTATATTTTAACTACTTCTATTCCATATATTCAGCTTTGGAATAATTATATATAACTTTCTAAAATCTCTCTATCTAGATCCTAATAGGATTTATACCTAAAACTAGCTAATATAGATATAGCTGTAAGGGATTAGGATTACGGCGCCGAGCCGGCGCCGAACCAGCGCCGGGCCTCCGCCGAGGTTTAACTGCATTAGTTAGCCGAGCCGAGCCGAGCCCTAAAAAGGGCTCCGTATGCATAAGTAGCTAGAAGGGCTAACTTATCTTTTATAATATTACTAACCCCTATATTACTACTGCTCTTTCCTTCCCTAGCCCAGCTCTTTAGAGGCTATAACCCTTATAATTAGATAATTTCTATCTAATTATATAGGCAGCTAGCTCTAGAATAAGTAATAGTATAAGATTAGGCCTCTGCTGAGGCATTGCTAGCGCCTCCACGCCTAATAAGCTAAGTGAAACTTTTGCTTCTAAAACTACGGGCCCTGATATAGCCCTTATTGCTAAACTTATTATAACTATTTAGCGCTAAGCTAACTAGAACGACGCGCTTATTTAGGCCCTATTTACACACCCTATGCTAGTCTCTCTAAGACCCCTGAGACCTAGGCTTGTGAATATAAACGCCCTCTGGTATACCCTTGTAGAACCCTTGCTAAAGATAGTATACTAGCCTAAACTTATAATTAGCTAATAGTAAAAGAAGATAATAACGCTCTCTAGCCTAGAGCTTCTAAGCTATAAAAGATCTAGTAAGTACTTATAAGGGTAACTACTAGGCTATAAATATAATAGCGCTACTATTATACTAGCTTTATTAATCTAATATAAGCTAACTTCTTTATATTTATCTACTAAGAATATATTAACCCCGGACTATCGGAGCGCTAGCTATATAGCCTTTTTAATAGCTTTTAATAAGAACCTAGCTAATAGCTTCTCTAGTTTTTTACTAAGTAATTAGCAATCTACTAAGCCTTTAGAACTCTAGACTTTAAAGAGTCCTTAGCCTAAGCCCTCACTTTTTACTTCTAGCTTTTACCCTAGCTTTAGCAAGGCCTTAAATACTAGAAATTTGATATATAGTAGCTACGCGCTATAGTTATTACTATAGAGCAGCTATAGGATATATACCTAGAGTAGTATAGCTATAAAGAACTTATAGAGCCCTTAGCGTGAGTAGCTACTTCTAAGCTAGCCCTAAAGAGGGCTTATTTTAACTATAGCAGCCCTAATACCCTAGATAGCGCTTACCTGAAGTATAGCAAGCTAAGCTATTATAAAGCTAACTACTAGGCTAATCTATGATATAAAGAGTGCTATAAGAAGGGCTACCCTACTAACTAGTGCTATTTCTACTAGTAGGTTACTAAGCTCTCAGCAGGCCTAGGCAGCCCTTATATAAGTATTAAAGCTATTATAGCTATCCCTGCTAGGAGAAGTATATAGATCGCGGAGGATAGCGTTTTAAAGCTATATATATCAGAAGATGAATAGACTGCTACTACTAAGCCCTCGGGTATTAGTAGGCAAAGCCTGCTAGCTATAGGGAAAAGCCTAAAGCCGGGCGGAAGATATGGTAACTAGGTGAAAGACCCGAAGGCCTAGATATAACTAATTATAGGCGCTGCAGAGGGTTCGAATCCCTGCGCAGGCGTATAAAGCCCGCTAGCTGCAGGGAAAAGCCCGAAGCCGGGCGGAAGCCGATGGCGCGTAGGTGCAAGACCTGAGGCTATATAGAAGAAGCTAGCCCGCTAAGCGCCTAGGGGGCCTCTAGCGAAGCTATAGTAACTAGGTGAAAGACCTGAAGGCCTGGATATAAATTAGCCCGCTAGCGCATAGGTATAAGACCTAAAGCCGCGCAGAAGCTAATAGCGCGTAGGTATAAGACCCGAAGCTATATAGAAGATAATAGACCGCTAAGTGCCTAGGGGGCCTCTAGCAAAGCTAATAGCATATAGGTATAAGACCTGAGGCTATATAGAAGCTAGCCTGCTAGTATATAGGTAAAAGACCTGAAGCTGCGCAGAAGATAATAACAAAGCTGCTAAGTGCCTAGGGGGCCTCTAGCGAAGCTATAGTAACTAGGTAAAAGACCTAAAGGCCTAGACCTAAGAGATAAAAAGGACTAATCAGAAATGCTATAGAGGGTTTAAATCCCTATATAGGCAGGAGTTTTATAGATTATTAGACTTAGAGACTAAGCCCTCTAGAAGGGGAGTAATTATAAGGGATTAGGATTATAGCGCTAGGCCTCTGCTAAGGTTTAACTATATTAGTTAGCCGAGCCGAGCCGAGCCCTAAAAAGGGCTCTGCACGCATAAGTAGCTAGAAGGGCTAACTTATCTTCCATAATACTACTAACCCCTATATTACTACTGCTCTTTCCTTCCCTGGCCCGGCCTTTTGTAGGCTATAACCCTCACAATAGCCCAATTAGGCCTGATTTGCTACTACTTTTACGCGCATACTACGTGTCGAAATATATAGTATAGGGTATAAAAGTAACTAAAAATAAATATATAACTATTATAAAAACTCTATATATAGATCTAGGCGGAACTTACGCCTAAAACTAGCTGATATAGATATCGCCGATTTAGCTAGATTTCGTGCTAATTTCGCGCGCATATTACGCTCTACTACGCGCGCCTAGGGGGTTAATTTAATACGCCCCTTTAGTTTTAATATAGTATAGTATAACTAGCTAACTTTACTAATTAATGCTAAAACACTTAAATCTAGTATATTTAAAGTTATCTAATACTTCGTTTAATTATCTTAAACGCTCCTATATATCTTTATATAGAGGTGCCTAATATTACCTATAATAATCCCTTATAATACTTCATTTTTATCTTTAAGTCTATTAGTTAGTAAGCTATCTAAGAGGTTAGCCCTAGTCCCCTTAATAGCAATACCTATAAGGGTATACTTCAGAGTATTTATAGTATCCTAGGGATTATACCCTCGATAGCATCCTCTATTATTATTCTTATAGTATTATAAAATTATTTAAGTAGTAGTTAAGTAGCTTGAGATATTACTATCCCTTCCCTTTATTCCCTATTCCCTTATATTATAAGCTTCTTTACCTAAGGCTTTATAATAATAAAGAGGTCTTAGAAGAATTAAATTACTAAAGAAGAGAGGTTTCTAAGGATGTTAGATATCTCCCCATTTATAATTAATAGCCAGGGTAATCCCTTATTATAATACTATAGGGAGGATCTTAATTATTAGTTATAGGTATTATAATATTCTTTATTTATCCCTACTCCTTATAAGATATTTTAGTAGGGTATTTTAATTAATAATAAGGTATTATTACTACTACCCTTTAGAGGCTTTACTAGCTTCGAGGAGGGGTTATTATATATTATTGTCGGAATAACTATCCTGCGCAGGTAATCGTACCAGAAAGATAGGGTTCTTCCGTAATACTGTAGTTATTCGTGATATCTATCTATCATAGGTTTAGTAGTTACGATAGCTATATGGGCAGTCCTTGCATATAGGGTCCTAGCCCTCCTATTAGTTAAATCGGCGCAATAGGTGGGTCCGATCGGCCCGACGTGGTGCCAGTCGGGTCGGCCACGAACCGCCGACTAGGCTTCTAATACTAGCAGTCTTTTATTACTGCCGGTACCTACCCTATAATAGTCCATATTTATCGAGATAACTACTAAATAGTACTACTTATAAAAGGGGCCTAAATAGCCTAATAACCGCAGTCTTCGCACGTTTTATCGTTATCCCCCGATATGCCATATATCCCCGGCTACTATCGAACGACCCACCCCTCTATCCATATCGTCGCCTTATTATTATTAATAAGCCGTTAGAGGGCTTTATTCGGCGTTAACTTCGTAAGTCCGTCAGCTAGGTTATTATCACCATAGATCTAGCAGATCTCCGCGATCTCGCAGCGCTCGTACGACTACTATAGCGCTATTATATCGATTATAAGGCGCTTTTCTTTCGTTATACCTAGCTTAACGAGGCACTCGTATAGCGAATACGAGTCGGTATAAATAATAGTTAATATTAACAGTAGATCTAGTCGATTAGAGACCTTTTAGAGGGTTATTATAATCGCATAGGCTATATTAACGCTAGCGACTATGCTATAGATCTCCGAGGCTAGTATGCTACGAGTAACGCGTTTTGACTTCGTTAAGCTATAGTAAATAACGTTATTATTAATTTCGAATGTATTAATAACCTTATTATTATTAGTCTTATTAGCTAGTATAATAATAAAACCTAGTTATAACGAGAGGTCGTCGTTATTAGCAAAAGATCCGTTAATAAAAATAAATAGTTTCGTAATAGCGAGGTTAAGCGGGATAAAACTAAGGCCTCTATCGAGGGATCGCGACTACTAGAGTATTCGCTAGTTAAGGGTTCTAATATCGTTATCTATAGGGTTTTGCTATTATATAGCAATAGATAGGTTGAAATAGGCCTCGGGTTAGCAAATTAACGCGATATACGCGCTGCGGGCGCGTTATTCAACGTATTACTACTTTCGGACGGCTTCGTTAGCAGAGGGGTCGATAGGGCGTAACTTAAGCCCTTAGTCCTTTTAGCAAAGGGTGAGGGTATTGCTATTATCGATCGTCACGATCCTACTATTAAATATAAGGGGGTTATTAATAGCGAGGATCTGCTTAGGTTTAGCTAAAAAGCTAGCTTTAGTTAATTTAGCCTCCTCAAGGGCGGAAAAAGCGTCGTTTAATAGGCCTAACGTATTATTAATTTGCATACCTATAATAGCGAAAGATAGGTTATTTTTTATCGATATAAGCAGGCAGGGGTTAAATAACGAAGTCTCTATCTCAAGCCTCTCTTTATAGTAGCAGCTATATATAGCCTACTAATAGGTACTAGCCTTAGCGATGCTATAGAGGGGTTTTATAACCTCTATAATAGTATTATCGGGGTATTTATACTATATTTAAGCAGGGATTTCAGCGAGGATAAGGCGGGCGAGATAGGTAGCAGACTAGATATAGGCTTAGGTAATATCGCAGATCCAAAGGGTTTTACTATTAGCTAATAATAACGGGGCGATTGCGAGGATTAGCTATTAACTAGCTCGTTAGATTATAAGGGCCTAGGTTAAAATAGCCTCTTTACTATTATTAGTATAGCCCTGAATAACGAGTCTCGACTTCTTATAAGGCTAGGTTATCTTACCCTTAACCTTATTAATAATATAGGAGCGGAAAATCCGGATCCTACTATAGCGGGTAGGGTCGTACCTAACGAAGTTAAATACGCCTCGTTCGATAAGGGATTTGATCTCTTATTAGGTCGACTGCTCAAAGGGTTCTCTAGGGGTTATAATTATACTATTATTATATAACTTAATAGCAAGGTTATAGTCGGATTGCTCTTTAGCAGATAGGAAGGTCTTATTAGTAGTAGTAATATCCGTTTTAGCAAGGAGTATAGTTAAAGTCGGACCCGGCGCTAGGTTGCAGCGGGGCTATCCTCGGTGCTATAGTAGGGTAGGGCCTTTGCTATTAGTAATAACGATTATATCGTAGACTCCCTTAGTTGCCCCGTAGGGGTTTGCAATCCTATTATTATTACTATCGGGTTCTATTAGCAGGTCGGTCGACTAGTAATAAGGTTTAATAATAATTAACTAGAAGGATTTTAGCCCGTTAGGTAGTTAAACTACGTATTTATAGCTATCGTTAGAGATAAGCTAGTAAGGGCCCTTCTAGCTATCTTTTTCGCGCTATATTCTAACCTCTAACTAGAGAGGTAGGCTTAACGTGGGCTTAGTTATAGGGCTATTTCGGGCTATAATAGCCTTATTAACCTAATAACTAGTATAGAGTTAGCAGATCTTATTAGTAGCCTTCTATACGGCTTAGGCGCGTTATATAATCAATAGCAAGGGCGCTAAATTATCTATTAGGCGCAGGTAGGCTCCGAATACTAGCAGGGTTAGTACTAGGCTATTAGGCCTAGCGACGTTATTAATAGCTTTTATAGCTATTTAGAGGGCAACGTCGGGGTTAGTAGAGGGATCTTCCGCCTAGATAATCTTATAGGCCCGGCGTAATAGCTTATAGTATTATTTAACCTTCCTGATGCTATTATAAGCCTTAATTAGGATCTCTTTTATAGAGATCGCTATCTTTTATGCAGATTAGCGAAATTTAGCAGATCGAAAGGAGGTGCTAGCGTTAGTAACTATCTAGTTGGGTAGGCCCTGGTATATATCGATCTAGCAGAGCTAAAGGGTTTACTATATAGTTTTAGCAGATATATCCTTTATAAAGCGTGCTATATTAAACGCAATAGCTATATTAATAACGTAGAGGGCAGGGCGGTTGCTATCGAGATATATAACGTTAATAACGACCTCGTAGTTGAAATTGCAGTCGTCTTTTATTATAAACTTGAACCGATAGGGGCTACTACTATAGAGTTAATAATAGTAGTAAAACTTCGTTAACTTATCGATAATATCGATATTAAAGGGGTAGCTAGCGCGCTAGAGGACTTTATGGAGTCGTTAGACGGATAGGTAGCTAAAACAACGGTAGATATAGCATAATTCGACGTTAGTGAGGTTGCAACTCACAACAGCCTCTTCCGGGTTAGTTATAAACCATAGGTAGCCCTATAGTTATATAACTAGGGTCGTGAGGTTATCACGAACGAGTTAGTTAGCGATATTATCGAATTTTACGCTAAGTCGGTCTATATTATAAAGGGATAATAAGAAGGGGGTATTCGTTAGCATCATATGGAAGGTTATATCGCCAAAAAGAGTTATAATAACCGTTATTCCGAGGGATTCGATAGGGTCGGCGCTACTAAAGCGGATCGAGGCTGCCCCAGCTATAGAGGGGTTAAGTTAGCAATTAACCCTCTTTTATAGAGCTAGGAACTACGGGTAACCCCCGGTTAAATATCGGGCTGCGCCGGAGTTGGGGATAATCCCTCTGAATATAGTTAACGAATAACGGTTAGTAACGTATATTATAACGGGATTATTATTTTTATTAACTAACGTATTATAAGAGGGTTTAACGCGGTTAATCGCATAGAGGGTCGACTAGTCGGCTAAGCGGGTTATCACGTTATTGCTATTAACCGCGGTAGGTTAGTTGAAATAGGTAGTAATAAGGAAGGCCTCGTTATTAGTGCTATTAACCTCGTTACTATCGTCGTTATTAATAGATAACGACTAGTAAAAGAGGGTAATAGGGTTGTTAATAACGGAGGAGTCGGCTGTAGTAGCTGCGAGGTCTTCGATACCCTTATACTATGCTAAAAACTAGTAATATTCAGCGGGGTTAGCGTTATTTTAGACGTATTAGCTATTCTTGAACTTGCTATAGGCCTTATAGCGATCGTCGTTAGTATATTTCGTTAACTAATAGCTGGGTTTACTATAAACGTAGCACTTTTTAGCTCTTATTGCGTTATTGAG
The DNA here is from genome assembly GCA_026260285.1 of Colletotrichum sansevieriae. NCBI lineage: Eukaryota > Fungi > Ascomycota > Sordariomycetes > Glomerellales > Glomerellaceae > Colletotrichum > Colletotrichum sansevieriae. Next base: position 1,439 of record JAOQIF010000070.1, on the reverse strand, counting down.
GCTATTGCTAACTGTACGGGGTCTAAAGCGATTCTTTTAGCTATTGCCGTAGTAGGTACGGTCGGTCTAATAGACCCTAGTCCTATCGTTATTTTTAGCGATATATTATATTATAGGCTAGGTTATTGTTAAGATCGCTAAATATAACTAGCTAAGGACCCCTTCTATTAACTCGGTAGGGTTAAAGAGGTAAAAATAGTATTCTTTAACCCCTTAGCAGGCATTAATAATATAGTCCTATAGGATAAGATCGGAGTAGTAAGCTAGTAGTAAGGCTTATTAGACCTTAGTTACGTAGTTAACGAGGATCTCTAAGCACTCTATCCTCGTTTTAGAGGGGTTATTATAGATAACCTAGGTTAATATAGCTTAGCGCTACTCCATTAGGTAGGCCTAGCGGGTATCGTAGGATTCGAAGTAGTTATAGAGTTTTTTAACTATAGCTAGGAGGCTTAACTAGGCGCTACTAAGTCGGTTGAAATAGTAATTGCAGGCTTAACCTTTTAGTATAAGGGGGAGGGCGCTAGCAGCCTGCGATTGCTAGATCCTAACCTTCTCATAGATATCCCGAAAGATAGTTAATTTTGCCTCTAATACGTTATATTTAGCGCTGCTATACCTTATATTATTAGTATAAAGCTTAGCTAGATCTATTAACTGCTTTAGCGTAGCTAGGAGGCTATTATAGCCTATATCCTAGTTATTATCGACTACGCTGTCTCCGCTAGTAGGCGTGGTTTTCACTAGCGCTATTATAGGAGGGGTCTGTAATTACGGGGTTCCAGCTTGCGCGAGGCTCTCGTTAGGCCTCGTGAGATAGGGCAGGCGTATAAGTATAACTAGTACTAATATCTCGCGAATAAACGTTAGGTTATTAGCGAGGTATTATAAGAAGTTATCTATATAGGCATCTAACTAGGCTTAGCTCTAGTAGTAGAACTTCGGTCTAGTTATAGCCTTAATAAGCCTAATAGAGATTATTCTAGCTACTAGGTTAACCTATACTCCATAGCTAACGACGTAGTCTTTAAGGGCTTTCCTAAGCTTCTAGTTAGTTTTGCTAAATAGTTTAGTAGTCTAGCTAATAAAGTTATATGAGAACTCGCGCTAGAAGGCTTAGCTAGTGTTCTTATTGATCTTATAGACCTCAAGTTAATAGCCTATCTATATATTTACCTATTTAATAGATATATCGGGAATATTATCCCTTTCCTTATCGATCTCAAAGACCTTACCCCATAAGTCAGGCTAGATAATGCCTTTAAGCTAGGTGGGGATAGGGATATCGCTAGAGATAGATCCTTAGATAGATCTATCGTAGGTAGTAGGAGGAGGAGGGGGGTTGCTACCCGGCTCAGCGGTTAGGGTAGCTATTGTGAATAGAGTAGTAGAAGGGGGGGGGGGGGGGGGGGGGGATTTTTTGGGTTTTTTTAGCCATA